>BGPT01003013.1:20746-58211 GCA_003297045.1 Symbiodinium sp. clade C Y103
AAGCTCACTCGCTGTGAGTCTCGCTCGTCCTCGCCAGATCCAGCAAGTGTGCCCGGCCCAGCCAAGAAAAATAGGCTCAGCACTCAACATCTTGAGGCCGCGGAAGCAACGCTTCCTCAAAGGGTTCACCAGAGGTTCCCACGGGCGCTGCCAAGACGAGGTTCACACGAGCTGTCCCCGGGTCTTTAGACGTGCACTCCTACACAGCCAACCGCGACGCCCCACCCCCACGAACCNACGAGCTGTCCCCGGGTCTTTAGACGTGCACTCCTACACAGCCAACCGCGACGCCCCACCCCCACGAACCCCAAGCATGCAGTGTAGAGAGGATAAACCTCCACACAGGGCCAGCAGAGCTGCCTTTCGTGCCGCACACTCATTGAACGTCTACATGAAGTTATGTGAAGTTACGTTTCAGCTGCCAGAAGTTACAGGAAGTTACATTTTTGTGGAAAAAACATATGACGTTACTTTTTTTTTGTTAATTTTTCATTTTTTTTTTAGATGTAGCCTTTTGCATTGATTTCGAAATATCTTGCTTTTTTGAAGAAAGCAAAATATTAATAGCATGAAATTGTATTTATCTTTAGGATTCTTTAGGTTTGTTTAAAGTTCTTTTGATTTTTACGTAGGTGAATTTTCTTCTCAAATGTTTACATTTGTATAGGCTATGATATTTTTTGTGATCCGCTGATTTGCTCACCATCCTCCACTCTGTACGGTTGGATTTCAAAGGAGCTTGGCAACTCACAGCGAAAATCACTTTCTGTATCTCACGCCTTTTCTTCGGGCCAGCTGACTCGATGCAGTTTCATAATTTACATATAAGTCGCCCTTCATAACAGCTTTACCAAAGTGTGTAAAACTCTGCGGGGAGCTTCAAACGTTGGTGGATTTCAGCAGCTCTGCTGCAAGCTCGGCTGCGACTTCTCCCGCCCCATGGCAAATGTCATAAACGCAGTCGTTGAGGACGAAGCCGGAAGGGTCCAAATGGCTCAAAGAGTCCAAGTACTTGGAGCAAGTGATCTTTGCTTGGACTTTGTCCTCGGCGTTGCAGATTTGCAACAAGGATGTCTTCGAAGAAGAGTCTTCATCCATCTGTCGCAAATAGGCGGCTGCGTGGTCACTGCCTCCCACGGCTGACAAAGGCCCACAGCGGGTTGCAAATGGGCGGCCCAAAACTCATGGCGGTGTTAATACTAACTTGTACCCCGCTTTCCAGAAACCATCTTGGATGAATTCATATGCCTAGCTAAAATCCATCGAACCAGGTGGTGCAATCATGTATCTTCACAAGGATTCATCTCCACCCAAGCTCTCGTCAGATACTGGAAATATCAAAAACCAATGTTAGACGGGTGAATTTGGAACACCAAAGCCCTCTATGGCATATCATCATGTCCCCCAAAAGGGACAATCAATCCTGAATTTGGAGTATCCTCCATGTTGAAAGGAATCTCAAATGGTCCAAGACACACTTTTGTTAGCTGAATATTTTTTAGTCCCCCATCCCATTGGTGCAAATACGATAAAATCATATAAAATCTGCTTTTGGACATTCACTGCCTCCAATGTCTTGCCACTTATCCTTGATGCCAAACTCCGAGTCCGAAGTCTGTAGGGTAGCAAGTGTTTTTCGTGATGCCAACTCGCCCTCAACGAATCGCTGGTCAGACCTGTGGAGAATCAGTCGCTGTGTGTTTTATCTCTTTTAATGGGGTACCCCAAAATGTCATACTTGGTGGTTCATCCCAGTTCGTAAGTGCAGTTGCAGCTGGACCAACCTTACTTACCCTACCTATAAATGAATCAATAACATCATGTTAAAACCATTTATAGCCTACTTACTAAGTATAAAGGTGGGAATGAAACCCCAAGTAGCGAAGCATTTCCCCAATTATTTGGTGGCCATGAGTTAGGGCATCCTCCATTTCTGGACTAACCGGAAATGGTGAATCGTAGATACCCTCCACTGATCAAGGATGAACTGGTGGCCCCCTGCCCCAGTAATGATCCCTCTAGGCAGTTCTGTATCCAAACCACCATGCAACTCAAACCAATCAGGAAATCACCATCAGAGAATCATCAGATTCATGGAATTCATGGAATTCATGGTATCTGCTATGTACGGAGTGCGTAGCACCATCTTGGCATCTTGGCTGCTGTCTTGAAACATCACTTTCTTTCTCTTGTTGTCATAGCCAAAAAAATATCCACAAGATCCATGACAGAGGGGGGCCGCTCACTTGATGCTAAACCAACCCTGCCTCCGCTTCATAACCAAGTTCAGATCCAGGTTGCGTTTCGGCCTACAGCTGACCGTAAGGACAGCGACATCGGTGGCCCCATCCTTAGTGTTCATGCTGAAGTGGACTTGGTTGAAATTGAAGTGGCTTCCGCTGGAGTGGCTGGCGTGAGTGGCATGGTCCTTCTTTCCATTGGTCTTTGTCACGTTGAAGCCGGTCACATAGTCTTGGCCATCTGCAACGGAGATCATCCCCGGTTTGCTCACCATCCTCCACTCTGCTCCTGAGCGGGCTCTCCACTGGCAGTCCTGGGAGGTAATTTCCAGGATTTGCCTTTGAACTCCTGCGGACCTGTCGACCAGCAAAAGGCCCTTGGTAAAGGACTGCTGGCCCGAGTAGTGCGTATACACTTCCCAGTCCACTGGTACTTTTTTGGATCCATCCTGAGTCCCATCTTCTGATTGGAATTCTGCCAACAGACCATGAAGATGCCACAGAGAGAAGGTGCCCTGGCTGAGGAGCAAATAATGAGATCCATCCAAAGCGGTGATGTGTGGATCTCCCTCAACACCTGTCAAAATTCTGACCCTGCAAGTTGCAAATTGGACTATATGAGTTTCTGGCTACATCCCTCTTTTTGTTGTTCAAAATCCCTTGAACCCCCTACCTTTTGACTTCAATCAATCACTACTGGGGGGTTCTTAAGTCATGGGGGATCCCCAAGTCACCATGCTCTAAAAAAACAGAAAGCGTCCGAAAACAATTATTGGATCATGACTGGGGTGCTCCAATACTTAGGAAACCTCCACTTGTTGACATTCCCCACCTGGAGTTGCCACTGGAACTGGAGAGGTAGTGTAGCCGAAATCACTGGATGCCCCTCTGCTGATGAGAGCACCATTGGCAAGTGCAAGTGATGTCCCTCCGCTGATGAGAGCACCACTGCAGCAAGTGCAAGTTGCTACAAAATCATTGATTGGACTGTATACCATCTCTCCTGCATTGTTTGTTTCACAGGTCCGGGCACAATTGTAGATGTCAGAGACAATCCCACTGCTAAGTATCTGGGCTGTCGGACACGATTTTCCCACACCAAGGAAGTTCCACAAGGGGGGAAGTGCTTTGGCATACAAAGGAACTGTAGAGCTGCTGCTCAGAATGAGACCTCGACAACAAGTACAAGCAGTTCCATCAAAGCGGATACCGGTTGTTTTTGGCTTACGGTCAAGGCACAGTGAAGCACATGCAGCAATATCATTAGCTTCACCATTGAATGTGGCGGAAATGGGATCGCAGGTCCCTGTTCCGGCGTATTCCCAGCCAAGTGGCACTGGGACCCCACCTGGACCTGGAATGGTAATTTTGCTGGTGTACCCCCAATAAAGATTTGCATCTGCATTACTCGAAGCTGCTGTTCTGAGACCACCATTGCAGCAAATGCAATCCCCTGCAAAAAAACGGGAGAAGTATTGCATCACCCCTGCATTGAGTCCTTCACAGTACTGGGCACACTCATTGATGTCACCAGAAGCGATGAACTTTGTGGTGCCTAGTGTGTGGAATGTTGGACACTCTTTTCGCACAGCAAGGAATTGCCAGGAGGGAATTGATCTTGCATACAAGGAAACTGAAGAGCTGCTGCTCAGACTAAAACCGGCACAACAAAGACAAACAGTTCCCTGCAAGGAGAAACCGGTTGCTGCGCTGGTGCACTGTGAGATACACGAAGCAAGATCAGATGCCACATGGGTTTCTGGAAACCGGGGAACGCAGGACCCTGTTCCGGCATATTCACCTTGGGCCTGCTTTGCCAACGCCGAGATCTGGGTCGGTTGGTTCGTTTTTTGGAGGAGGCATGCCGGCTCAGCAGCCACCAGGGGCAGCAAGAACACCGAAAGAATCAGCATGGCGGGATCTGATCGAAATTGCGGAAAGAATTGGTGTAAATGGGCACACAGAGAAAGTTCGGCGTCCAAATACCTTGAGCAGCTGAGAAGCAGCTAACAAGGTACAAAACATCTCCAGTTTACCCTCAGCTGACTCAGCTGTGCTTGCTTCACCAGGAGTTTTCCAGCTCCAGTTGTTGAGGTCTTGTGATGCTCTGAAACATCTGAATTTGTTGCGATGTTGCGCATGATGTCACAATGTTTTACAGTGCTGATTCGCACAGCTTTTGAGCAATGCTAACGCTGATCTGGGTTTGTCCTGTTTCGTGGCCATTTGTACTGGTTTAAAAACCACCAATGTGTGGACAAACCCTATCTCACACTTCCTGATTTATTTTTGTTGATGCATATTCTCAGAATGAATGTTGGCTATGAATCCTTTCCGTGGTTGTTGAATCGATGATTCTGTAGCAATATTTCACCACGAGATAGGGCCTCCCCACTGCTGCAGGTGAAATCCTCACGGATGGCGGGACACGGACCGTCGACATGTCAAAACGAACCCGGGCAATATAAAGGGACTTTGGCAATATTTACCCGTTGGCATGTCGACGGACGCCGTTTTGGCATGCCGCCTGACGTCGTTTTGGCACGCCACGGAAAGAATTTATTGTTTTAATGCTTTACTGTTTTCAGCCGCCGAGTCCCCGTTGGCATCTCGATGGAAACAGATTTCCCAATAGTATTGTCAATAAGAAAAATTTCCTCCAATACTAGTTTCAACAGGAAAATTTCTCGCCAATACTACTTTCAATCGGAACAAAATCACAAATATCAGTTTCAATAGGAAAAATCCCCACCAATACTAGTTTCAATAGGACAATTGCATTTTTTCACCATTCGGATGTCCACGGACGCCAATTCGGCATGTCGACGGAATGAAATTTCTGTTTTTTTGCTTTATTGTTTTCAGCCGCCGAGTCCCCGTTGGCATGTCGACGGAAACAGATTTCCCAATACTATTGTCAATAGGAAAATTTTCCTCCAATACTAGTTTCAAAAGGAAAATTTCTCACCAATAATGTGGGAGCTTGAATAGTACGATGGGTGTCTATTGTGTCAAGTTTTCTTTAAATTATTCCAGATCTTTGGTAATTGGGGATGGGCCAGTGTTGTGTCCAACTTTTTCTTGGGTTGATTTTTTCAAAATCCTTTTGTCCTTTTCCTTTGCTATAGCCTTTCTTCCTTAGTTAGTCAAATTCTCCTGGAATCCTCAAAATGCGACATTCCCTCAAATATAACCCCCCTTTTTAAAACCCAATTAAAACCAACACCCGAACAATTTTTCAAGGGGGTAGTCCATGAGCAACTCAGATCTTCAGTAGTATGTTTGTTTTGGTGGGTCAGTATTGGGTCCAACTTTTTCTTGGGTGGATTTTTTTCAAAATCCTTTTGTTCTGTTCCTTTACTATAGTTTTTCTTCCTTAGTTAGTCCCATTCTCCTGGAAACCTCAAAATGCCACATTCCGACAAATATAAAATCCCTTTTCAAAACCCAATTAAAAACAAGCACCCAAAGGGGGTAGTCCATGAGCAACTCAGATCTTCAATAGTATGTTTGTTTTGGTGGGTCGGTATTGTGTCCAACTTTTTCTTGGGTGGATTTTTCCCCACCTGCCAGGTGAGGGTTGCTGGATTTTGCAGAGCTCTCCTCCTCCTCGTCGTCCTCCGCCTCCTCTCTCATCTGCCAGCTCCAGATCGCAGTGGGCGCTGCCGGACCCCCGACTGCCAGATCCCAGCGGGCACCGCCGGACTTCAGCCGAGAGCTCCAGATCACAGTGGGCACTGCCGGACTTCAGCTGCGACTGCCAGATCGCAGTGGGCACTGCCGGACTTGAGTCGCGAGCTCCAGATTCCAGTGGGCACTGCCGGGCTTCAGTCGGGCACTGCCGGACTTCAGCCGCGACTGCTAGATTTCAGTGGGCACTGACTTCAACCCGTACACATGCCAGAAAGAATGCCAGACTAGATGCCAGATTGAATGTCAGATAGAATGCCAGAAAGAATGTCAGAAGATATGCCAGATAGAAGGTCAGATAGAATGCCAGATAGAATGTCAGAATACATGCCAAAAAGAATGCCAGATAAAATGCCAGAAAGAATGCCAGATAGAATGCCAGATAGAATGCCAGATAGAATGCCAGATAGAATGCCAGAAAGAATGTCAGATAGAATGCCAGATAGAATGCCAGAAAGAATGTCAGATAGAATGCCAGATAGAATGCCAGATAGAATGCCAGAAAGAATGTCAGATAGAATTCCAGAAAGAATGCCAGATAGAATGCCAGATAGAATGCCAGAAAGAATGTCAGATAGAATTCCAGAAAAATGTCAGATAGAATGCCAGAAAGAATGTCAGATAGAATGCCAGAAAGAATGCCAGATAGAATGCCAGATAGAATGCCAAATAGAATGCCAGACAGAATGCCAGATAAAATGCCAGATAGAATGTCAGAATACATGCCAAAAAGAATGCCAGATAGAATGCCAGATAAGGTGCCAGAAAGAATGCCAGATAGAATGCCAGAAAGAATGTCAGATAGAATGCCAGAAAGAAAGCCAGATAAAATGCCAGAAAGAATGCCAGATAGAATGTCAGATAGAATGCCAGATAGAATGCAAGAACGAATGTCAGATAGAATGCCAGAAAGAATGCCAGAAAGAATGCCAGATAGAATGCCAGATAGAATGTCAGAACATATGTCAGATAGAGTGCCAAGAGGAAAAGGAGGAGAGGACAACTCTGATGAAATCTAGAGACCGAAGGTCTCCAGATTTCATCAGAGTTGTCCTCTCCTCCTCTTCCCTGCCAGAAAGGTTTGCCAGAAAGAATGTCAAAATCTGTATCACACTATATGCCAAATAAAGTCTNAGAGTTGTCCTCTCCTCCTCTTCCCTGCCAGAAAGGTTTGCCAGAAAGAATGTCAAAATCTGTATCACACTATATGCCAAATAAAGTCTCATGGTGGGTATCATTCGAAGAAAGTAATTTTCAAAATCCTTTTGTCCTTTTCCTTTACCAGTAGTACCGCACAAGGCGGTGGCGGAAGTTTCAAAAATGGCAAACCTATAGGAGAGGTTCGTTGTTGTGAGTCATGGATGGCAGAGCAGATCCACTGATGGATCAAAAGGTGGTTGGAGCGTCGGCGTATCTATCTGTCTATCTATCTGCCTGCCTAACTAACTGACTAACTGACGAACTGACTGACTGACTGACTGACTGACTGACTAACTAACTAACTAACTAACAAACTGACTAACTGACTAACTGACTAAATGACTAACTGACTAACTGACTAACTGACTAACTGACTAGCGGACTAACCGACTAACTGACGAACGGAGTAACCGACTAAGCGACTACTTGTACTTGTAGTTGTCATGTAGTTGAAGTTGTAGTTGTAGCTCTTGTAGTTGTAATTGTAGTTGTCGTGTAACATTCCGAAACAAAGCAAATCTGCGAGACTTTCTCCATTTTCCAAGTGGACAACATCAAAAACGAAGCAGTTCTTCGAGGCTTCCTTCAAAAATGGAACGTTGAGTGTGCAGCTGACGGCTTCGTACCAACTTGAATAGCTTCTAAACTTCCTTCGATTACACGGTCTAGCTTTCAATTTTTCCATTCGTTCATCCATCCATCTGTCTGTCTATCTTTTTCCTCCTCTATCTATCNATTTCCGGGGGTTCCCGTCCACGTCACCCGTGACACCCACGAACCCGCATCTCTTCTCTGCTGACTTTCTTCATCTTCTGACTTTCTTCATGGCTGTGCTTTTCCATCTGTCCATATTGTCGGAAGGTTTAGCTTCTAAACTTCCTTCGATAATCCCATCATTTCTTAACAAAACCCAAATTCGTAAAAACATACCCTCAACTACGACCCAGGGACCTTGAACACTGCATTGTAGAACCTTTTGGGGTATCTGAAATCATTTTTTATTCAAAAACACAACTTTGATATTGGAACTTTGCTGTCCTGAGATCAAGTGGTACGTAGGGGTTCTGAGATCACGTCTTAACCTAGCAAAAGTGGTGGGTAAGGGGTTCTGAAATCAAGTCTTAACCTAGCAAAAGATAGATGCAAAAAACTATCAAAAAAGGTCAACAGCATTGGATCTACCTTGCTTTCTTGCCACTGCAGTCACAGTCATAGCAGAATCTCCTTCTTTTGCCGCATTGATTGTCCCAAGTCGGTACTCGCAAGGACAGCAATGCACCATCAAAAGGCACATTGCCCCACTTTCCATCTGCAATTCAGCCCTGCCTAGACGCCGGCCACGTACTGTAAACAAAACCCAGGCGCATTGTTTTGATATTGAGACAAAATGGAAAAATTCTTTTTCTCAAAGTTTCTCTTTGGCCAGCATCGATTCGCTATTTCTAAGGAAAATAAAATGCCTTTCTATCCGTTTTGGACAGGACAGGCATGTCAATCGCTGTCTCCTTCACCCTGGCTGTCTGCCAAAGTAGCTGACACACCGGAAGAGAAACCGTTGACCTGTGCAACTAAAGAATTGAGCTTGGCAGTTGATCCATCCTCTTGCATCGCTCGCTTTACCTCGTGTCAAAGTTGTCATGGTACATGGAACCTGGGGGCCAAATCATCTAGAATAAACCCAAACCAAAACATAGCCTGAAAAAAATGCAAACCCAGCTGCGTCTGTCAGCCATCCCTGAACTTTGACTCCGAAAGCTTGCTTGTTGTTGCGCACATCATAAAAGTAGGCACTGAAGAATTCATAGACCTTGTCCATGAGGGATGCCAACGTCACTGTGTTGACCGTGTCTTGCTCGGAGAACCGAACGCTGAGGTGGTCAGGAGTCAACATCGGCTTTGTGGGAAAATTTTTGGTCTCGAATTCCAGCAGCAACCGCAACTCCTGCTGCATCAAAGCCTTTCCTTTTTTGGTTCTGCGAAAGTTCGCAATCTCCGGAACGATGTACCGTTTGCCCCGGGCAATTTTCACACCTTTCGATTCCTCAGCCTTCTTCTGCTCTTGAGTCACCAGGTGATGCAAGGCCTTCATGCCGTCCTGCGGCAAAGAGCTTTTGTTGGACAAAATTTGAAGTTGGTAACTTCCAACACTCAAAAAAGCATAATCTACTTGACCCAAGAGGTTCTGAATTGTTTTTTCTCTATGTAGTGTTGGGTTATCTATGGGGACATGTGGGAAGAAATGATCTAAGACCCCAAACTATGTGTGTGAGACTTCCCATTGAAGTTGAGAAACTTCCAACACTCAAAAAAAATAATCTACTTGACCCAAGAGGTTCTGAAATGTTTTTTCCCAATGTAGTGTTGGCTTATCTTTGAGGACATGTGGGAAAATATGATCTAAGACCCCAAGCTATGTGTGTGAGTGCTTTTGTTGGTAAGAGTCTGAAGTTTGGGAACTTCCAACACCATCAACCCCTCCAAAAAAAAACATAATCTAGTTCTGAATTGTTTTTTCTCTATGTAGTGTTGGGTTATCTATGGGGACATGTGGGAAGAAATGATCTAAGACCCCAAACTATGTGTGTGAGACTTCCCATCCCAGGGCCATGTGAGTGCTTTGGTTTGAAAGGGTTTGAAGTTGAGAAACTTCCAACACTCAAAAAAAAATAATCTACTTGACCCAAGAGGTTCTGAAATGTTTTTTCCCAATGTAGTGTTGGCTTATCTTTGAGGACATGTGGGAAGATATGATCTAAGACCCCAAGCTATGTGTGTGTGAGTGCTTTTGTTGGTAAGAGTTTGAAGTTTGGGAATTTCCAACACCATCAACCCCCCCAAAAAACATAATCTCCTTGAGATTACTTGATCCAAGAGGTTCTGAACTGTTTTTCTCCATGTAGTGTTGGGTTATCTATGGGGACATTTGGGAAGATATGATATAAGACCCCTAGATGTGATCCAATGTTCTTTAAGTCAGAGCTCTTGTGAAGCCTGAAAAAACATGAAAAAAACAAAAAAAACCAGTGTCCTCTCCCAGCTGGATCTTGGTTCCATCAATGGCTTTCTTCTGGCACATGTTCTCAGAGTCAAGCCGCACGCCCAGTTGTTCCAACCCAAGGACAAGGCACTCGCTCATCGAGTCGCACACGAAGGCATTGTCGTGGGTCTGGTGCTCCTTGTGGCGAAGCAGCACCACCCGTGCGCTGTGGACTGCTCCACGGGAAATTTCCCGCCAAGTCAGCTGAGAACCAGTGCCTTTCTTGTAGGTCCTCCACACGCTCAAGACCAAGGCAGGAGTTTTGTGCACATAGGCCGCAATGATCTGCCCTGTGTGCATGGACAGGGTGGAAGGCAAAGTTGGCATCTGCACAGAGGTCCATTTCTGAGGTTTATCTAGACGAAATGGCCATTTCAGCAAGATAACCCCGCATTGCAAACACAATCTACAAAGATTTATTTTTGATTTTTGTACATGTCACATGTTCTGACTTTTTCACCCCTATAGGTCAGATTTTGATGACGTTGGCGTGCAGAACATCAACAACGTTTTTCTTCGGCGCACTGAGAGCCATGTAAACGATCTTTTAGAACAGCATGAGCAAGAACTTGACCAGATACAAGTTTAGTCGCACGAGCAAAAACAACATGCAAAACGTGAACCACATGCAACACATGAACAGCATTGCCAACAGCATGCAAAACATAAACGCATTAATAAAGAGATGAAAAACGAAACAGGATGGGAAACACGGGTATGAACAGCTTCATTATGAACATGACATGACTTCATGAGTTTCTGAACATGAAGAACGTAAAAAAGGAACAGCGTGACATGCATGAAAGTTGAGAAATATTGAGCATGACAGACTTGAACAGCAATGAGCACAGATGTCAATGAGCAAAAAGCATGAACATGACCATGAACTGCACGAAAAACAAGCTATGAAGAACCTAAAAAGTATTGATTCTGCAAAGGATGAAGATGAAAACCATGCACGAGCAACATGAAACGCATGGGCATGAACAGCATGAGCACGCACAGCTTGAAAAGACATGAGCATGAGGAACATGAAAATTCAGGAAGCAAAAGCAAGGACTAATTGAAACATTTGAAGGCGCGCCAAAAATTGCACATGAACAACAATGAAGTTACCCCCCGCCCCCGGCATGCAAACAAACAAGCAAATTGAAGCCCCGGCAGACAACTACCCTCCACACCCCTCCCCTGCCGGCATCGCCTGTCCTGATCAGAGCCAGCCAGCATCGCCTCTCCAAAGTCCGGCTTGCCCCTCAGCAACTCCGTCTCATATAGGTCTAAGTGCTCATGGCCTGCCAATACTTGAAATAGCAGAATTACAAAGGCAGTTATTAAGAGAACGCGCTCCAGCACCAAGCAAAAGCTTGCAGGAATCAAGCACCTCTACGTTTCTTCTTTCCTTCTGGAGCAGAATGTCCTCCGCTTCTCCCAAACTCATTGGAAAGCTGCTTTTGGTTGGCAGGCATCTCACCGATAGTCAGGCCATGCTGGCTGTCAGAGTATCCCACTGTGAAGGAGGCAAAAGTGGCTGGACGTTCCGATTTTCCCTCTCACTTCGTTTGTGGGATGCGCAAGTGTTGCATCAGCAAGTTTTCCTCTGCAGCTTCTTGTTGCTTTTCTGGGAGCTGCTGACACCCAGCGCCAGCATCCGCAGGTGGGTTTGCCTTCAGCTACTGTCCTGGACACGTCCCAAGAAGAGCCTGCTAAGCTTTCTGATTCTGGCTATACAGCCGGCAAGAAGACTATATACAAACTGCTCGGCTTCTTCCAGGCTAGCCAGACAAGCTCACAAAGCAAGTGGGTGACTCAAACTCGGCAGATCTACATCGGAAAACGGAGCGGGTCGAAAACTGCAGGCTTTGGAAGCCGATTTTTATTTCACTAACGGTCCTGGGGGGTCCTGCCGGTTCCCGGGGTGGTCCCGCCGAAATCCCGGGTTGGTCCCGAGTTACTTTCCGACAGGATTTGATTGTCCTTTAATTTGTTCGCTGTCGCATCACACGGATTGGCAGTTGGTCGCTCCGTGAAACACAGATCTGGTCGCAGCCTCGGCGAACTGCTCGTCCGGGAAAGGTTTCGCGGCACAATCAGGCCTTTGTCTGCGCGGTCTCAAGGCAAAATGAAGGAGAAACTTGCCCAACACATGTGCGTCAATGATGTGGTTGCCTCACATCATCCCAGAATCCCAGACATCCACCTTTGACCAGCTTGTCTCATCTCACGCAAGACATTACACAAACATGGTTGGAATATGTCCATGCGATCCTTTCATTGCCAGTGTGAATCTTGAACGCGTCCAATGCAGGTGATCGTGTTGCATCTGAACGGGCCTGAACCAAGACGAATCAAGCGCAAAGAGAAACTTCCAAAAAAATAAGCCAATTTTCACCGTGAGCCACCAAAGCCTGGTTTATGCATGCCTGAGCATCGCAAGAGGGACTTTGCTGCAAGCATTGCCCTTTACGTTTCAAATGTTTTCCGGGCGTCGTTTCTCTAACGCCGCAAGCACACCTTTGGAATTTTCACCAACGCATCTGGCTGAAAACTAGTGTGCTCTGTCGAGGCATGTTTGGCTGGGGCTGTCGCTGGATCAAGCTCCTCATCTTCAGTATAGGTCGTGCTGTGATTCGTGGTGGCCCAGGTGGTTTCGGCATAGCTTCTGTCTTCGCTTTTTTCATACAAAGCCAGAAGCCATGCGTGCATTTATACAAAAAAACATTGCCGAATAGCTCTTCCACAAGTAAGACACAGGGCCGCCTTGATCACAATATCATCTGCAGACATGTGCTCAGTGTCGTTATGTTTCTGAAGCTTGTCAAGCCTTGAGACGTGCCGCGAAATCCAATCTGGGAGGCTGAGAAGACACGCTGCGATATTTCCAACAGCAAATGAGATCTGGGCAGTCTCTACTGGTGCAGATGCTGCGCTACCCATCAAGGATGGGTATCCTTCAGAGCCAGATCTCAGCAACAACTGAAAACAAATCATCAACATGTTCCAAGTAAGACCAAGCTGCAAGTTTGTGCCCAACAAGGTGTGGCAACATGCACCCGGACCTCCAGAATATGTCTCTCATTGACCTACATATCTATATGCCTTGATATTTACAGGCGCCCAAAAAAGCAAACAGTATGACCTGCACGCGCGCAGTCCATGTGGCCCCACCCGGTCGAAAGTTTGATCACAGCTGTGGAATTTCAAGTTTGGGGCCAAACGCTTGAAAAATTACGCAGCATGAGAGATTTCTTTGCGATTGCCACTGCGGTCAAGCCAACTGCTAGCTGACACGGTGACGAAGTGTACATTGAGCCAAAAAAAATTGCGAAGAGCAAGTGTGAAGCACAAACATCACCAAATCCACAACGCAGTCTTCAGAAGCTATTTTTGGCCAAAAGATCATGCGAAACAAAGTGTGCGAAGGGGTTATCAAGCCGAAATGGCAATTTCATCTAGATAACCCCCTCAAATCCGCTTTCTGCATGATAGACCTGCAGAAAAGGACCTCTGGGTGCTGCTCTCGAAGCAGCTCGCAATTCTGGACCCAACCTGCGACACGGCTAGATCTTGTCGCCGGCATTCGTTCTTGGGCTTCCACCACTGCAATTTGATGCCGAACTGCATCATGCCATTTCTGAACCTTGGGCCGAAGTGACGCCCGGGTGTGGAAGTGACTTCTCACAACCTCGCTGTCGCAGCCTTGTGGACCAAGGCGTAGGAAGCACAGCAACAGCCACAGCCCATGCTTTGCGGCTTCAAGGTTTTCACAGCCATGCAGGGCAGCCGCCAATGCGTTCCTCTTCAGGTTTTCGATCTCCTTCTGCAATTTTTCTTGAGGGTGCACTTCCTCAGCACTGGCCTTGGGAGGCTCATCCTTGCCCATGTCACAAACCTCTGCCGTCGCTGCTGCAATCTTTGGGTCTCCACGATGACCCTTGGATCTCTCATGCAAGAGCATGCCCCGGGCATCATCACATTTGATCTCAGGGTCTCCCTCTCCATCTACATTCATGGCTCTCGACAATGCCTGGCTATCCCGGACATGATGCATAATGTCCTCTGCTGTTGTTTCAGGTGGATCAGGGCCATCTTGATCTTGCTCCTCGCAGTCCTCATTCATGGCAGATGCCCTCAACTTGCTGCAACTTTTGGACATGACATAGGTTGATCGCAGATCGTGCTCCGATCTGCTTGAGCACAAGGACATCATCTTCAAGGCAGCTGCAAACGCAGTATCTGTGACCTCTGCAAAAGTGGTGGAGCTGACCGGTCCAGAGTCATGCACGACTGGTGGTTCTTCTTGTCCTCTCCACACTTTCAGTTCTTTGCGCATATTGATTGCGCTTGATCTCCAGTAGTCTGCAGCACTGAGCTTGAAGTTGGGGAACATGCTTCTCACTCTCCCGAATCTTGTCTCCAAGTTCCGTTCAGTCAAAGTTTTCCAGCAAATGGAGGACTCCACAGTGAGGCATGCCATGGCGACTGCAGCAGCAGCATCTCGCAGGCCCTTGTGGGTGGGCTGGTCAAGCCAGCAGCTTCTCTTCTTCTGATTCATCTCCGTTGCTTCCAAGGATGCAACCAACGATCCAAAGTCAAGCAGAAATAGTCCTCAACTCACGGGGGGAGATTGAAATATCATGCTTGGCTCGGATTGGAAACCAAAAATATATTGATCTAGAGTAGCTAACTTCAACACACAGGGCCAGGGAATCAAACCATTTTGGCAATCAGTCTCCTGTGAGAGCGGTCTGCAACCTCCACTTGCGGCAGTTGCTTGAGTGAAGGAAGGCAGCCTGCACGTGGGCCAGAATCAGACTCATGATGAAAGCCCCTTCCAGCATCCATGGCACTTGGATGCGCTCGCTGAAGGGATCCAAAGCAAAATTCATGGGAGAGAGCCTGGGACAAACCAGTTTGAAGTTCTAAGGTCATTTCCCTTGAGAAACTTCAGAAAAACCATTGCCAATCATATGAAGCATCCATTGTAGAACCAAGCACCCATCAACCATGATACCCAACAGAAACCTGGTTTAAGAATGGAAAAGAGGGAATTGCTGTCAAACCAAGGATGGATGAGATGATCACATTCAGAAGGTNTTTAAGAATGGAAAAGAGGGAATTGCTGTCAAACCAAGGATGGATGAGATGATCACATTCAGAAGGTTCTGGGATCATTTCCCTTGAGAAACTTAAGAAAAACCATTGGCAATCATAGGAAGCATCCATTGTAGAACCTACTTCCCATCAACCATGATACCCAACAGAAACCTGGTTTAAGAATGGAAAAGAAGGAATTGCTGTCAAACCAAGGATGGATGAGATGATCACATTCAGAAGGTTCTGGGATCATTTACCTTGAGAAACTTCAGAAAAACCACCGGCAATCATAGGAAGCATCCATTGTAGAACCAAACACCCATCAACCATGATACCCAACAGAAACCTGGTTTAAGAATGAAGAAAGGGAATTGCTGTCAAACCAAGGATGGATGAGATGATCACATCCAGGAGGTTCTTAGATCATTTCCCTTGAGAAACTTAAGAAAAAACATTGGCAATCATATGAAGCATCCATTGTAGAACCCATTCAATCGAATGAGGGAGTTGAGCTTTTGAACACTTAAAGCTTTCTGACACCATTTAAAACTATCAGAACATAGCAAAAACACATCTTACCTTTACATATAATCACGATACTGGCAAGGCATCTGGAACTACAAAAAACAAATTGAAAGAACTGACCAAGGGACCAAAGAGCTGCCTGGGCATCTGACATCGCATCGTTGCCCACATACGCAGCAGGCCACATGCCCAATTGGAGGCTTGCCGAGCTGTCGACCTTGAGCTTGCCGAACACAATGGTCCGGAGAGAGGACCGGCATTGCTCGACAAAGTTTTTGGCCAAGTGAGTAATTCCAGGTAGGTAGGAAATGGCTTCCTTGCCAACCAGCACCACTCGGTAGCCTAGGGCATAATCAGGGATTGGCAAGTCCTGGAAGGACAAAGACTTCCAGAAAGGCAAACAGTCCAGCAAATCCTCTGAGAGTGGCAGCACCTGCCCAAGCAAAGCACGGTGGCACCATTCGTGTGCTCCTGCTCCATCCATCATGACAAAGCGAATGCATGTTGTTGCTTCAAGCATCTGGCCCAATCTGGCCATCATCTCGAACTTGCCATGGCTATGGGTCGGAGTAGGAAAATTCTCCTCAAAGCGAGGATGCCTGCTCGCTGCTGCAAGTACTGGATAGCTGGCTGTCTCGATCTTGGGGGAGCTGGCTCTTGTAGAATCCCAGCAAAGGAACGAAGCCATCTCTCCAGCCTTTTGCCTTTTCTTCATCTCGAACTGCTGATCCCCTTTGCTCCGATCAAACACAAACATGCTTTCATCTGGAAGCTCCCAGTCTGGTGGCCGATGTGCGCCTCCTGCAAGCACTGATCCACGGTGGGTTCTAACCAGCTGAGTTGTGGCAATCAGGTATGTCCTGTCATATGCCAAGACGAGTCTCCTGTGCGGCACACCTTCTCTGCGGGTGTAGATAGTGCTCAGGACATGGCTGTTCTGCTTCAGATCCACGCTGTCTGGAGACAAAAAGGTCGGCAGCCCCCATTTGCCAATGTGCTCTAAAGTTCCATAGAACTCCTCCTGCTGCATGTACTTGATGCCAAAAAAGGCTAAGCAACGAGGATTGGCACCCCAAGCCGAGAGCTCAGCACCAGTTTCGAGCAACAGGTTCCTTTCACTCTCTTCACCTGAGCAGGCTGGAAGCCAGGCACCAACCATGATACTGAAAAGAAACCTTGTTTAAGGTCGTTTTCAAGAAAGAAATCACTGTCCAAAAAAGAATGGATCAGATGATCACATTCACCCATCAACCATGATACCCAACAGAAACCTGGTTTAAGAATGGAAAAGAGGGAATTGCTGTCAAACCAAGGATGGATGAGATGATCACATTCAGAAGGTTCTGAGATCATTTCCTTTGAGAAAATTCAGAAAAACCACTGGCAATGATTTGAGGCATCCATTGTAGAACCTACTTCCCATCAACTATGACACAAAACCGAAACTGGAACACCTGAAATTTTCTGCGAAACTTGAAAACGTTTTTCCTGGCCAGGATGGATGAGACGATCACATCAGGAGAGGAGGTTCTGAGATCATACCCATCTACATTCCTTAGGCAAAAAACAATGCAGATATGTGGGGAACCATATTAGAACCCACTGGGTCAAACATAGCTGGAAGATAGATGGAACTAAAATTTAATAAACATCTGAATGATTCAGTGGCCCAAGGACTTTAGCACACCATTGCAAAACATTTCTACAGATAGCATCATATAGCTACATGCCACTGCATACCACTACCATCTACTACCTGAATCTTGCAGACCAGTCACGGTGCCGGTTCCGAAATGTCCTGTTGTTGCTGTCCTCCTTCTCCACCCTGTTCATGCAAGCCAGCATGATGCCCTGTATGGCAGGGCGTCGGTGAATTTCACCACACACGACGGCTTTCACAATCTGCATGTCCCTGGATGATGCATTGGGGTCAGAGCGCATGTAATCCAGAAGCTTTTGCAGCTGCACATCACGAAGGTTGCACCCAGGTTCAACTTCCACACAAGGTTTCACCGTAGACCAATAGAATCCTTGCATGGCCTCCGCCATTCTGTGCGTTGATCTTCCCCACCAGCAGGCAGAGACCTTAGCATGGAGCTCCTTGTCAGACAAGCCCATGATGTGATCCAACGCAGACTTGGACCTGCGTTGGTAGAGCGGCGACTCCTTCAAAGCAGTCTCGAATGCCTCCAACTTGTCAGAAGCAAACATTTTGTGCCAAAGGAGCCTGGCAGCCTGCATGTCCACCAACGTGGAAGCAAACCGTGTGATGAACTTTTGGTCACCAGCCAACTGCAGGCAATCTGCGCAAGTGGTCTCATCATTGCCATGGTGGCGGACTTGTTTCCCCACTGGGCTATCTTCACACTTTCGGTGCTGCAGCACCCAGTCATCATCACGGCAATGGCGTGTAATCTTGTGGAGCTGCTGGTTTGGCAGAGCTGTGCTTGTGGCAGCAAAGTCGTGGTATTTGGCATACTCATCCCACAAAGGCCTCAAATCACTGCCGAGACGTGTCATCTTGCCCAGCTCTGAATTCAGTCGGAGTCCCTGGCACACACCGTATTCCATTGCCAATGTCTTTTCATCGGCAGGCTCCACTTTCACCTTCTCATCCTCACCATTTGCAGTCCCACGTTGCCTAGCTGCACGGTGCGACTGGCCCCTGACATGTTGCCACACTTTGGCTCTCCCTCTGGCCTCCAAGGTGACATTGCAGAATTTGCACCATGCAGGGTGTTTTTTGCCCTCCTCTCCTTTTGGAAGCAATTTCATCCCGTGGAGGTCCATCAATTGTTTCTTGTCCAGCAATGCCTCCGCCTCAATAGCTATCTCTGCCACACCAGGTATCTCTGCCACACCAGGTATCTCTGCCACACCAGGTTGAACCTCATCCCCCTCCTCCTCCTCCTCGGTCTTCTCGACCTTGACACGCTTGGTTTCCGGCTCCTGTTTATCATCTGGCTCTCTCTTGATCTTGGTCTGCTCTGCAGGCTGTGAAGGTGGCTTGAGACGCTTGAGGCCCTTGATCAAGGTTGCCCGGAGGAAGTCTTTCTGCACTTTCTGCTGCAGCTCACGCACATGGGCCACCAGAGAGGCCTGGTCGAGGCCTGCGTTCTGCATGATCTTCACGCAAGCTTTGCACTCATCTGGCCAAGTGCCTTTCACCTGTCCATCAGGGTGGCCCCTGTATAGCATTGTAAAGCTGGATTCAGATAGCATATAAACACATATATGATTGGTGAGGGGCATACCCAAGTTCTAAAATCAAATTCATTGAAAGAATACAAGACTACCAATTTCAATAACCTGAGGAACCCATTCCAGAACAACCCCATGTGTAAAATCTTTTCCAAATCAATTCATCGAACATCATCGAACAGTCAACCTAGAACAGCCCTGCCCTCATTTTCAGAATATACATGGATTTCGATGGGTTGATCACCCCTTGGAAGTTCTAAGTTCCTATCAGTGCAGAATTTGAAAACCAATGTATAGCAATGACAGAAAAAACCATTCTAGAACCAGGCATTCTGACCAATCCTGGAAACTGAAAATACAACTTCTACAGTAATTAATTGTTTCCATTTTACTTCATTGTGTTTCCATACCTTCCCTGGATCAAAAAGCCAAGTGACAATCTTGGCGAGGAAGACATGCCAGGGAGCATTGCTGCAGAACTGTGAACCTCTCCTTGGTTTCTCACACGAGTGGGGACACCAACTGCCAAAGAGTTCTGGAATCATGTTCATTGGAATCAATTTCCAAGAAAATACCCCAGGTTGGAAGGAAATCATGGTAGAACCTGGATGCTGGAATTCCACCTGAAGATACATATAAGATCATATAGGATCACATCGATGCATATCGATGCATGACATCTCGATCAGTTCTAAAGAAAAGAATAGGACTATAGAAAGATATAGAAAAATCAGAACCAATTAGATGACATTCAAATCCATCTGCTGACCCTGTGCTCAGGCAGGCAACACAATGATGACCATGTTCTTGTGTTGTGACAACCAAGTGCGGTAGGTGATGCCCCTGTCGGATAGCATGTGCCCAACATACTGGTCGATGTTGATCTTTGCCTCAGGTGGATTAGGCTTTCCAGTCCGTCTCTTTTTGGCAGGTCCACCTCCGTTCTCCCCAGGGATGACCACAACTCCATCAAGGTCCTGTTGCCCGGCAACAAGGGCTCCCTTCTTGTCGACAGGATCAGGATGGGCAATCAGGCTTCTCCGTACTGCGGGGGGGTGTTGTGATCACCTTGTCTGTGTTCTCGGCAGGTTGAACTTCTACATCACCAGCACTGTCAGGACCGGCTTGAGCATCCTGCTGCTCGTCACGCCTCAGATGGCCTGCACAAAGTGAGAAAAAGCAATCCTCCACTGTGGAGACTCCACCACACTCTCCCAGCAGGCTCGCAAATCAGCCCTGAGGGTGGCACATTCCAGTGGATCAACACGCTCCATGGCTGTCTGGTCTGGAGGCTTCAGCAAATGCCAAAGCATATCAATGGCACAGTTGCCATCCTTGCAGGTGTCGTGGCAAATGATTCCATGGTCTGCCTGCAAGGTCTTGACCATGTCCTTGTAATTGGACAAGCGGCGCTCACAGCGAGCAATGTCAAGCTCCAGACACTCTGCCACATCCTCATCCAAGGCATAATCTTTTTTCTCGTTCAAGTCCACTAGCTCCTGGTTTTCCAGCTCCTCAAAGTCACACAGCCACTGCTTGCTCAGTTCCTGTGCATCTGGAAGACCTTTGGAAAACCATCCTGGGATCCAGTGCAGGCACTCATCCAGATTGACATCTTTGTCAAAATCCACGTTGCAGAGGATACAAACCAAAGAGTTCTCAGACTCCTTATCTCCAGAGTCGTTCGACCAGAGACCGTCGGGAAGGATCCCAGAGACAAATCCATTGGGATCTAGCAAGTTCATGTGTCCTGGTCCATGTTGGGTCGTTTGGTATGTTGTTTAAAACGTTTTCTTGAATCCAACAAGTTTCTATAGATATATAATATACATTTTTATATATGTATATATAATTATATATATACTGTTATATGGCTGCGAGTCAAAATTGGGTATGGAACGTTCCGTGGTGTTCCGGACGTATGGAACGAGTGTGGGTTCTTGGCCCAAAATGGTCCAACATAGGCCCAACATGGCCCAACATAAGCCCAACATGGGCCCAACATGTTCCCAACATGGGCCCAACATGGCCCAACATGGGCTCCAAATGGCCCAACTTTGGCCTCGGATAGCCTTCAAAATTGCCAAAAAAAAATCCCAACGAAAAAAATTTTTCGTTGGGATTTTTTTTCCCCCCAAGAGACCTCCATGAAACCCCATATAGCCCACCAAATGCCCCTCATATTGCGGGGCTCCTTTTTCCTTCGAAAAAATAGAAAAGGAGCCCAGGCCTTTGGGCCTTAGCTTGCCCTATGTTGGGCCCATGTTGGACCCCAACATGGGCCCAACATGGGCCCAACATGGGCACAACGTGCGCCCCAAATGGCCCAACTTTGGCCAAAAATAACCCTCAACAGAAAGGTTCTTCTGTTGGAGGTTATTTTTCCCCCCAAGAGACCTCCATGAAACCCCATNAACCCTCAACAGAAAGGTTCTTCTGTTGGAGGTTATTTTTCCCCCCAAGAGACCTCCATGAAACCCCATACATAGGCCCAACTTAGCCCCCAAATGGCCAAACATGGGCTCAACAAAGGCTCAACATGGCCCCAACATGGACCCAACATGGCCCTCAAGAGCCCAACGGGGACCAACAAAGGTATGGAACGGAGGTATGGAACAAAGGCATGGAACGGAGGTATGGAACAAAGGTATGGAACGGGTGTATGGATCGTGTGTGGTGTCAGGGCCTGTTCCGGAACTTATAATTTGACTCGCATCCATATAAGTGTTTATACCCGATATTCCACGATGTGCAATGCAATGGCATGTGTGTCAAGCTTGCCTTCACAGTAGACAAAGAACTTGAAGTTCAGCTGCTTGGAGTGTGCGAGCAAGAAAACATCTGGAAATTCAAGGTAAATGGCATTCTCGGCCGCACGCTTTGCCCAGCCCCTCATCTGGTCGCCCAGCTCGTCCCCAGAAGCAGCACCTGGGCAGGTATGCACATGGCCCGGCATCCCACACCCAATTGAAAAAAAAAACCATTCAAATATATTCAAATGTATTCAAATATGTTATTATATAAGAAACCCTTTCACAAGAAGTTACCGTTTTATTCCTCACCTTGTCTGGACCTCAATGGTGTTTGCGGGTTCTCAACTTGCGGAACAGGGTTGTCCTGCATGGACACCATCACATCCCACCCCTGCAGGGCATTGTCCAAGTGGTCCCACATAGACGGGGCCGCAGGTTTCGAGATCTTTGGAGGAGTCTCGACCGGTCCCTGGGATTGAGCTGCTCCAGCACCTGGCCAAAGAGCTCACACGGGGATGCACGGCTTCAAACGACCGTGCTGCAAAGAACTTGGAAAAGGGTCATGGGGTCCAGGTCCAGGTCCAGGTCATGCATTCTACAGGGCTTACAGGAAAATAGAAATAGAAAAACTCAGCACCACATTTTTTTCCTACAGGCAATTACTCTTTTATCCCAACACAAACCATCACCCAAAACCAGCTATCCTCGACTGTCCCCAGGTTCTAAAATCACATCCCATTCATTGAGGGGATCCTATACCCAATTGTTGAGGATGCATATCAAAAAAGAACCCTAAACCCAATGGAACCATATGCAACCCACATCCAACACCATATCAGATGGAAGCAGCACCTCTTGGGGTGACATCTCCACCCTGTGATGTTGATGCTCCAGCACCTGGCCCAAGGATTCCACAGGAGGGATCTGAAGTCACATCATTTGTGCACCAACACTGGTGTCAACACATGTTCAAGGTGAATTCAATCCTAGAACCATGGGTGGAAAAGATCCCACAAACAAATTCAACACCACACAAATTGATCTTTTATCCCATGGATTATCACCAGAACCAACTTTCCTCGACTGTCCGACTGTCCCCAGGTTCTAAAATCACATCCCATTCATTGAGGGGACCCTGTACCCAATAGTTGAGGATGCATATCAAACAAGAACCCTGAACCCAATGGACCCCACATCCAACACCATATCAGATGGAAGCAGCACCTTTTGGAGTGACATCTCCACCCTTTGATGCTGATGCTCCAGCACCTGGCCCAAGGACTCCACAGGAGGGATCTGAAGTCACATCATTTGTGCACCAACACCGGTGTCAACACATGCTCAAGGTCAATTTCATCCTAGAACCATGGGTGAGGAAAGCCCCACAAACAAATGAAAGAACCACAGAAAATTGATCTTTTATCCCAAGATGGATTATCACCAGAACCAACTTTCCTCGACTGTCCGACTGTCCCCAGGTTCTAAAATCACATCCCATTCATTGAGGGGACCCTGTACCCAATACTTGAAGATGCATATCAAACAAGAACCCTGAACCCAATGGAACCATATGGAACCCACATCCCAAAATCAGATGTGCTGCTGTCAAGTTGGGACTGTGCCAGTTCCATTCAAATCGCCTGTGCTCACACCAGTTTCAGCAGGCCCACTCGCTGCACCACTGTGATCACCTGGGGATATGCTGCGACCAGGGTGTGCACATCTTTTTCGATTGTTTTCATATGTGTGTGTTCATATCGTTTCTTAGTCATCCAAAGACTTTTGCGTCCAGCTTCAAATCTGGTGAGCAGTGCAATGTTCTGAGACTGTACCCTGCACACCAACAACTCTCGACAATCTGACCTTGGGAGAGCTTGTTGCCCACAAGCTCTGATTCGCTGATTTCCATAGAACCTGCACCGCCATCGGCAAAGATGATATCCAATATCCAAAGTGAGCAAGTGATATATCCTATACTGTCCATGAATATCAATGCATGGTCACTAGACAAAGCAAGAACTGTGTTCCAGAATGGCCCGAAAAAAATCAACCACCAAGTTTTCTGGGGTAGAAGGAAATCTCCCTCAGAAACCTCCATGGAACCCTATAACCAAAACCCTGCTTTCTAATGCTTTCTACACATACCAGGTCCCAAAAAACCATGGCAAAGTAACACCTGAAAGACAAACACAAAGCCACACAACTCATCATTCCAGGTCTTCAATCAATCATCCCAAAAGCAAACACATCATCCCCGGCTGTCCCCAGGTTCTAAAAGGGACGGGGGTCACATTTGCCCCTACCTCAGAGTCACATTCGCCCCTACCCCAACTAGGGCCACATTCGCCCCCACCTCACTCATATTTCTACTCAAGTCATTCAACCTTTAGGGTTTAACCTGGGGGGGGACCTGGGGACTGGGGTTTAGGGGGGGCAGGGGGGGATGTGGGGTCTGGGGTTAAGGGGGGGACAGGATAACGGGGATCTATCTATCTATCTATCTTTCTGTCTATCTATCTATCTATCTTTCTGTCTATCTATCTATCTATCCATCTGTCTATCTATCTATCTATCTATCTATCTATCTGGGGGTTAACCACCACCCCCAAGGACCAGACACCTCCCGCTTGGGGGTTAACCACCACCCCCAAGGACCAGGTGACCACCACCCCCAAGGACAGCCTGAGCGGAGCAGTCGCTGATCGGAATATATATATATATATGTATGTATACAAATCTATCTAGTATCTATCTATCTATATGGGGGTATAATCTATCTATCTATCTATCTATCTATCTATCTATCTCTCAATCTATCTGTCTATCTATCTATCTATCTATCTATCTATCTCATATGTGGAATGTTTTTCAACGGGGTTCGTTTTATAGTCAAGTCGGGTCACATTCGCCCCTACCCTAGGGTCAGCTGCGCCCCTACCTCCCCCTTCAGTAGGGGCAAGTGCGACTCCAAGTGAGGTAGGGGCAANATTCGCCCCTACCCTAGGGTCAGCTGCGCCCCTACCTCCCCCTTCAGTAGGGGCAAGTGCGACTCCAAGTGAGGTAGGGGCAAATGCGACCCCCGTGCCATCAGAAAACCATGGAAAAACCAGGGAAAACTGCAGGTAGCATTGGGGAAAACTTAGGGGCTTGGAACATGGATTAGGCAGTTTTGTCTTTTGATTTATTTTTCAAATGTGCCAAAAAAAAAACTATGCAAAAACATTGGCAACCAATGAATTTCTAGGATTGATTTTGATATTGACATTGTTGAGGCAAGCCCTCAAGTCAACACATGTTCAAGCACTTTAAATGATTCCTTTGAANTGAATTTCTAGGATTGATTTTGATATTGACATTGTTGAGGCAAGCCCTCAAGTCAACACATGTTCAAGCACTTTAAATGATTCCTTTGAAAGGAGAGGTGCATCTCTTTAAAGTGAATGTTTCGTTCAGCATGTGTAACCCTTTTCAAATGGTAACGTATTCCGTGGAAGTAAGACATGTCTACATCTATGCCAAAAAATGCCCTGTTGCACACGCAATGCCATTTTCACAGTATTTATTGTGTATATGAATAGCACATGGTGGTATGTGTAAGCATGAATAATATGTCCTTCAAAATTGTATGTCATTTCTCTGAGTACATAATGTGATATTTTTCCAAGACATTGAATCATATTTTGATAAGAACACCCTTTGATGTAGACAGCTTTCCTCTTGAAAAATATTGTGCTCTGAGGAACGTGCAGCTGTAAACCCTGAGTCAATGAAACATTGCTTGAACATATAATATATTGAATGCATGGAGCTCTCTTTGGAAAGATTATAGTCGTCCTTGAGGAATCTCTTTATTTTGTGCAACATCCCCTTGATATGAGCGAGATTGTAAATTTAAGAATATATTATTGTTGGATAGGATTGAACATATTTCTTTCAGTGAGAGTTATTTCATTGAGAGTTATCTCTTTAAACCAAAGTAAATGAAGGCTGGGCTAATCAAGGAGAATAATGCACATGTCAAATCAAAGTAATCCAGTTTTCCACGACTACTGTTTCTTCATAGGAAGATTGTGTTGCCATGAAGGCCAATATTCCGTTGCAAGAATCAAAAGAGCATTCTTTAATAACGCCCACAATTTCAATCATATTGCGCTCTTGATCGGCATGCTCTATTTCAATAATATTGCATATTCTGCAGAAATATAGGTCTTTCTAAAAGGGATATTGCTCCTTTGAAAAGGAAGGTTAGACATGTGGAAATGCACTCTGCACTCCCCGACAAAGGGCATGGTGCATCTTTTGAGGGAATACTTTAGATTTTGTAAGGATATTGTTCCTGCAAAAACACACTGCGTTGCTCCAAAGGAAGGTTATATACATGAATGAAGAAGGGTATGCTGCATGAGTATTTTGAATACTGCTGCGTTGGTTGCCAGGCATGGGTTTGCTAGTAATTATATTGAAGGCATCCAGCAGATTCTGCGGAAATTATGTTTGGTTCAAGGCACACTGTAGCATTTATCTGATCTAAGGTAGGGTGAACACCTGGATACTTGTTTAAGCAATACATACTCTCCAGTGGGCATAAACCCATCTTCATTTGTAGTTTAGCCTTGAACAAATGATGAAGAAACAATAAACAAGTGCACTGCCACAGCGTCCTGCTCTCAAAAAAACATGTAAAAGGTTTTTTTGGGGGGATGCTGTGAAATGAAAAACAAGTTGAAATCCTAAGGGANCACTCTGGCATACAATGAGATGAAGAAGACCAAGAAGAGATATCGATGACGATCACCTGTGCAGTCCATGAAAAAAAGGATGTGCTGCTTCTGACTGAGTGGGTCTTTACTTTTTGAATTTAGATGTATGTATGTAAACATATGTGACTGTCTGGATTGTCATTCTTCTAGGTCTATGCCTTTACTTGTGCATTTCAGTAGCACTTGAGCATTTCAGCATTACTTGAGCATTTTCAGCATTACTTGAGCATTTTCAGTATTGCTTGAGACATTTGTTGGTAGATTTCTGTTGATTTTGATCAAAATTTGAAGACTTTTTGGCAAAATTCCTTATGCACTTTTTATGCACTTTTTATGCACTTTCTATGCACTTTTTAAAAGTGCATAAAAAGTGTATACACTTTTGACAGCAGTGTATACACTTCTTATGCACTCTTAAAAAAGTGCATAGAAAGTGTATACACTTTTAAAAAGTGCATAACAAGTGCATGACAATTTCTATGAAAAATCTTATTTTTCTTTCAAAAAAACATATTTTGTTGAAAAATGAAAAATACATCTATATATTTATATACATGGGCATGTCCCAGAATGAAGGGTTCTTTAATGTACTTTAGGGAACCTTCATTTTGGGTACTTCATTTTAGGAACTTCACATTGATACATCCAAAGCCTGGCCAAAAGTCACCCAACTGTTCTTACATGAAATAAGGCTCTGATTTCCATCCCCTCACTTCTGGAAACATCACCATGATACAAATCATAAGTTGCATGAGCACAGTAATTAAATAAAATGTGTTCAAATTCAAGAGACAGTTTATCTTTGCTATCATTTATTCAAAACAGTAAAATGCCGTAAATGTGAGTTTCAAACTTAATGAGGGTTCCAAACTCCATTTCTTGACCCTGGGATTTCAAAAAACAAATCCCATGGTCAAACAAAGCGGTTGTAAACAGGCTTGGAACCACCATTGACACAAGTAACATAAGTGCATTTCATTTGAAACCTTTTACATTTTTTTGAGAGCAGGAAACTAATGAAGATGTGCTCATGTCCACTAGGGAAAATGTATTGCTTGAAGAAGTGTCGAGGTGTTCACTCTACCTTAGCTAAATGCTGCAGTGTCCCTTCAACAAAACACATTTTTTGCAGATCCTAGAGATATATGAAAATACATCATTACATCAATTACAATATCAGCCCATATACCCATACCTGCCAACAAATGCATGCAGCATTCCAAAACAGAAATGCAGCATACCCTTCTTCATAAGTGCAATCTTCCTTTGGAGCAACGCAGTGNCCATACCTGCCAACAAATGCATGCAGCATTCCAAAACAGAAATGCAGCATACCCTTCTTCATAAGTGCAATCTTCCTTTGGAGCAACGCAGTGTGTTTTGCAGGAACAATATCCCTACAAAATATGAAGTGTTTCTTTAAAAGATATGCCATGCCCTTTGAAGGAGTAAAGTGTGCATTTCCACATGTCTAACCTTCTTTTCAAAGGAGCAGTATCCCTTTTAGAAAAATCTACATTCCCGCACAATATGCAATATTACTTACATAGAGCATCCCTCAAAAGTGCCATATGTTTGAAGATGTGAGATTCATTGAGATTCTTTAGGAATGTTCTTTCGCACCTTGCAACAGAGCATTGTCCTTTATGGCAACACTGTTTTCCTTTGAAGAAGCAGCATTCTTGGAAACCTGGTTTACTTTTGTTTGATNTTGTCCTTTATGGCAACACTGTTTTCCTTTGAAGAAGCAGCATTCTTGGAAACCTGGTTTACTTTTGTTTGATATATGTATTATTCCCCTTGATCAGCCTAGGTTTCATTTCCTCTGGTTTACAAAGAACTCTCACTAAAAAAATGTGCTGAACTATCCAAAATAAAACGAGCCTTCAAAAATAAAGAAGTCCCTGGATGCAAGCCGCGCGCGCGCGCGCCGCGCGCGCGCGCGCCATAGCGGTGCCTAAAATGAATCCCTTTTGGCGCGCGCGCGCGCCGCGTGCGGCATGCATCCCAGGACTTCTCAATATTAAGGACCGCTTTCACCCCCAGGACCCTTTTCCAAGGAAATATTGTTTAATAATGTATTGCTTTGATCAAATATTTCACTCACATCAAGGGGATGTTGCGCAAAATAAAACAACAGATCGTTCAAGGACAACTGTACTCTTTCAAAAGAGTACTGCATGCATACAAAATAGAATATGTTCAAACAATGTTTCATTTTTCTATGACTTAAGAATGCACATTCTTCAAATTACTACAATAGTTTTTCAGTAAGGCTGCCTACATCAAAGGGTGTTTTTTCTCAAAACATATTTTGTCTTGGAATAACATCACATTATGTATTCAGAGAAATGATGTGCAATTTTGAAAGACATACTTTACATGCTTACATANTTTTGTCTTGGAATAACATCACATTATGTATTCAGAGAAATGATGTGCAATTTTGAAAGACATACTTTACATGCTTACATATACAATGTGTTCTTCATATGGAAAAAACACATATTGTGAAAAAGGCATTGCATGAACAATAGGGCCGGTATTTGACATAGAAGTAGGCATGTCCTACCTCAATGGAATGCTCTGACATCTGAAAAGAAATGCACATGTTGAAGGGGGCATGCATTTCAAAGAGATGCATCACTCGTTTCAAGGAACTACTTTAAAGTGTTTGCACATGTGTTGATTGAGGCGTTTGACTCAACAATGCCAATATCAAAATGAGTCCTACAAACTCATTGGTTGCCTTTATTTTTTCATAGCGTTCTGGCATATGTTCAAAAAACTCAAAGACAGAATTGCCTAATCCAGGCCCNAAATGAGTCCTACAAACTCATTGGTTGCCTTTATTTTTTCATAGCGTTCTGGCATATGTTCAAAAAACTCAAAGACAGAATTGCCTAATCCAGGCCCCAAGGCCTTTAGCTTCCCTCAAAGATACCTGCATTTTTCTATAGACCCAAAGCAAGCAAAAATAACCAAAAACGAGTGTGCAAACCCGAAGGAAAAGGGTAAAAGTGGCAAAGAGTTGGATCCTGCCACTGCGTTTTGCCAGTCCTTCCCCCCCACAAAAAAAACAACGAACCAAAAAAACAAGAAACCAAAAAACAAAAAAAACAAGATTGCACACCCCAAGGGGAGGAGGGGGTCAGATGCAGAGTGCTGGGTCTTGTTTTTTTTGTGTATTTTGTTTTTTGGTTTGGGTGTGGGTAGCCACTGCACATATGCCCAAAAAACAAAAAAAACAGAAACAAGATTGCACAACCCAAGGGGAGGGGGTCAGATGCAGAGTGTTGGGTTTTGTATATGTTTTTTGTTTTTTTGGTTTGGGTGTGGGTGGCCATTGCAGATGTGCCAAGTAGCGATTGCCAGACATTGTCGGTGGTTGGGGAGGAGTGCATGTGTAAGAAACATGTGTAAGAAACAGTGCAAAAACCGCACTGCCAGGGTGTCCCCTTCTGGATTTTTTCTACTTGAGCGCTTATACTTGTGCATTGTCTTTCAATCATTGTGTTGAAAAGAATCTTCCATGAGCACAAGTTACTTGAGCATTTTGTTGAAAAAATCTCCCATGAGTACCACTTACTTGAGCATTTTGTTGCAGCATCTTTCATGAGCACAAGTTGCTTGAGCATGTTCTTACATGAGGGCAATATCTATATATGCCTACAATTTGTACAAGCAAAAGCAATCCCTGTATAAANTTTCATGAGCACAAGTTGCTTGAGCATGTTCTTACATGAGGGCAATATCTATATATGCCTACAATTTGTACAAGCAAAAGCAATCCCTGTATAAAAATAAAATTTCTTTTCCTTACAAATATACACTTTTCTACAAACAATCTGACTAGTTTTGATTGTTTTATGCAAAAAACAATGGGAAAAATTATGTTCCAAAACTAAGGAAAAATTTACTTACCTACCTAAATCAATTTACTTAGCTACCTAAATTGATTTACTTACCTACCTAAATTAATTTACTTTNTTTACTTACCTACCTAAATCAATTTACTTAGCTACCTAAATTGATTTACTTACCTACCTAAATTAATTTACTTTTAGGTTAAAAAGTAATTTTTTTCGAACTAAATGCTTCGATTTACGTAAATCTCCACCGAAAGTAAATTTACTAATTTCGGAGACTCAGGGTGAGCACCACATGTGCATACAGGAAAAGACAGTGCAGCCTACAGCGATCTCTTGGAGGATTTTTTCAACTGCAAAGGACCATCTGTTTTGTTCGACACAGTTCAGATTCCCAGTCGACTGTGCTGAACACATTGCATGTGAAAGTTAGCGTTCGCTGAGACATGTTAAAACAACATTACTGATGCCTTTGACCTTGCCAGGAAATTGGGACCAGAGTCGCACCATGGATTCCTTGACCCACAAGACAAGGAAGAAGAGAAGCCTCCAGAGGACTTGGATGACAACGGCTGACCTCAGGGGGAGGCACGTTGATGTTGCCGTTTCGGATGATCTCTCTATATGTCACATGCAAGTATAAAGTATCTTACCTGGATTGGATATCAGTAAGACTGGTAGCACTGGCAGTTGAAAAGAAACATCCAAGTTGGCAAAACTGTGCAAGCTGAAAAACATCATCATGCGCTTGTCCCCTGTTCAGAGGTCCTTGCTCCAATCTTGACATCAGGTATCCAGAGCGAAACACCCCATGAATTTCATTTTCCCACTTCAGGTACGCAAAGGAAGAAGATCCTGCTGGCTTGGCAGACGCACTGTTCGAGGAGAAGGTTCGTGGTGGCCTGTGGCGAAAGCACCCAGACTTCCCCGACAAGCAGGCCAGTTCAAAACGCACACATCCATGATGGGTCACATTCCAAAAGTCTCATATGAATTCACATCAAGTCACCGTCTTTGCCCGAAAACAAGGGTGTTGAAGTTCAGCCCCACTAGAGTTGATTGCCTTTCAGGAGCTAAGACAAGTCAAAGTGTATAACGAAGAGGATGAACTGAGTGAGTCGGAGGATGAGCGCGAAGTGAAGACCAGCCACATTGCTACCAGTCGAGACAAGGATTCTGATGATGATGATGATGATGGTGATGATGATGATGATGATGACATGTGACTTGACCCCATGCAATTTGAGTGGCTTCCCAGCACTATATCTTATTTCTTGAAAAATCGATTCGAATTTTATATCAACCCTTTCCAACAGAATAATTATGTGATACTTATGAAGGGAATCCATCCATAACTCCAGCTTCTTGCCGAGCCATCGAAGCTTGTGGCCCCTGCCTGCCCTTGCGGATCCCATTGTTGTGAGGCATGAAGGTGCCTCGCAGACTGGGACCACAGTATCGACAGCAAAGCCGCGAGGCAAAGCAAAGGCGAAGAGAAAGAGTGCCAAAGGAACTAAGAGGCCCAAGGCCTGAGATATGTGAGTCATTCAGTCCATCATCTCTGCATGAACAAGTTGCGCAATCCATTGCCCAAGGCAAAAAAAATGTGGACCCACAATTAATTGGAAGAAACCGGTATCGATTTCATGTCCATATATGGACGGACATACATTACATGTATCGTTTTTTCATATGAAAGGACAAACCTTATAGATATGAACTTCTGTGTTTCCCATTTGAGTTCAGGGTGTGTCCCAAAATGAAACGGTTCATCAGGAAGAGGATCCCGAAGCGGAAGCTGAAAAGGAGCTTCAAAAGGCCAAGAAGCAGGTGAGCAACTTTCCAATCCTTGGGGCACCGTGCAATTCTTGCAGCTGATGTATTTCTCTCAGACCTGCAAGTGATCACAAACATTGCCACGTGCATTGGTGAGAAGCCGGAGATGGCGAGAAAATTGGCAGAGTCCGGGGTGTCAGCTTCTCAGGTCAGAAACATCGCAACAACTTGAAACCAAGATATATTATTTTGGTTCAACTTGGGGGAAACACAGCCCTTCTTGGCGCCCAGGAATGAACGGTTCCTCGGTGCATTGGTTGGGGACTTGGATGCCTCCGTCGAGACATTGCGAGGGCATCGTGAAACCTTGGAATCTGCGACCGGGAAGGATCAGGCAGGATAGCAAACTGTTGTCAGATGTCACGTCCATCAACGGACCACATGCTAGCTGAACATTTACGCTTTACACCTTCAATATCTTGTTGCTCATTCCTGCTGCAATTTTCTGTGAATGCTTCTGGAATTTTCACTTTGGTGTGTGTTTGATGTGATCCACACGCTGTGTATCTAGCTGTGGCCTGCTGAACTCTGAGTCCCCCGGTGATCCAGGTGACGGCATGCCTGGACCAGGCCAAGAAAGACATTGAGAAGCACCGCAAAACTGCCAAGAAACATGTGGCTTCTCAGCTGACAATATTGGGATATACTGCTTTCAATTTGTCCGCTCTAAGAGGGAAAATGTGTAAGTAAACACATGCACCAGCACAACCAAACAAATAATCATCTTCTTTGTTTCCAATTGTTTTCCTGTCTTCCTTTTTAGTGGCAGCTTGTGGATGGCCCAGCCTGCCAACTGAGTTGAAGCCAAAGACCACGGGAAGTTCAGCCTGAAGGTTCTCATGAGTGAGATATCTGCAGCCCAACACCGCTGACGCCTTGCGTTTTCCATGGGACAGCCATCCAAATTTGATTCCAGATTGTAGAAGATTCCAACTTATTCAAGCATGAAAAAAAAGGATCAACACACATCTAGATCTTGTGGAACCCAGACTTCGCAAGCTCTGCGTGAAGTGCCGACGCAGTTTTCAAAAAAATTTGTGCCAGGTAGCAAATAATGAAAAATGCTACTATATGTGTACTGGTGTGTGCAAATGGCATGCGTTGTGCCTGCGCGCTTTTAGCGGGTGATCCCATTCAGTGCTGTGGCGTTGGTGCTGGAACGCTGCAAAACCAGTGTGGTAAACCAACACTCATGATAACTCTTGTGGCCTAGCTGCCGTCTGAATGCTTATTGACCTATTGGGGAGAACCTCAATCAATCTACAGGGGAGGCCATAGCATGTGTACCCGCGCGTGCAGAGGCAAACGAACTTTTGACATCAGCGAAGTGCCAAGAGAGATGAGAAAGGGTAGGGCGCAGCATTGCAGAAACACGCTCAACAGTTTGTCTGAACAAGCCTACTAGATTGAAATCTGTTGGTGATACCCTTGACACTACTTCGTACTGTACTTGTACCTCAAAATTGAGACCCGGGCAGGTTCTGCTCATCCGTTTGTGGATTACCTGGAAGCACGGGTTGGCGATGGAGCAACTTGCATGCAGATCATGTTCAAACCTCAAGATTGCAATTCGGATTTGCAGGGATTGGAACACATGTTTTCTACCCAATCTACTTTCTCTTCGGTGGTGCTTGAAAGAGTTCCCACCCAATTGAGGAAAGCGTGGAACAAGTTACTGCAGCGGCTTTAGCTGCCACTCAGGACAGGAATGCACATGTGTGTTCGCAAGGGTGAGTTGTGTCCACAACCGGTACTAGCTGAACCCCCTTGGCACCAGGAGCTGGAAGCCGGTGGATCTACTGGAAGCCGGCTGACCCCTTCTACGCAGAAATTATCCAAAATTGCACAAGGCGACAATGCTAACGCATCGGGAGATTTCTGGAAGTATACCAAGCTTCCAGTGGCTGCCCGGCTGAAAACGCTTTGGCATCGCCTATTCATTTCTTGAAAGACTGTTGCAAACGATTTTCCAACCACCGCTGGCATTCAACAACTGAACCACCGGCCAGTGGTAGGGTTTTTCTGGAGCCGCACGCGGTATGGTATTTCAATGTATTTCATATACATATATATAAATGTATATCTCTATCTAAAGGCTAGTGCTGCAGGGTCGACGGGTGGACAACGCTGCGTGCACAGGAAAAGGAACGCGTGGGAAGCGTGTGTGCAACGCGTGGGATGTTCTCTGAGCATACATATATCATATATGATACAATCTTCTTGCAGGGCTGGACGTTTGTCATGTGCCTCCTTCATCATTAAATCGTTGAACCCCTTTTTTGACAATAAGGCAACCCGCACCATCAATACCTTGGTGGACTTTTCGGAGGAAGGAATTCATGGCCCAGTCGAGCGGCCAGTGGCTGTGCTCAATGTGCGCTCCCTCATGGAGTTTCTGTTTTCCAGCAAGTTCGGAGTGACAACCACTCAGGAGACGTTAAAAGAATTCTGGACCCATGCCGAAATGCATTTTGCTTGGGGCAGCACCCACCCTGGCCGACATACGCATTGTCCAGTGGGCACATACGGGGATAGGGCCCGTTACACGAATGGAGCTGGCTTTGTGGAAAAGTTATTTTGCTTGACCATCAACCTGCCACTACTTGGATGTTCATGGGCTTTAGTAAATGTTTAAGGTGTTTACTAAATTTTAGTAAACTTTATTCAGTTTATAAGTTAGACTTAGGCAAGTTATTATAAATGCATAAATCGGACTTAGGGGGGTTCATAAGTCGGACTTACTATCTCCTATAAGTCTAACTTAGTAAAAAATAGCAGATATAGCTAAATCAGATTTAGCTGAAATAGCTAATTTAGCTAAGTTNCCTATAAGTCTAACTTAGTAAAAAATAGCAGATATAGCTAAATCAGATTTAGCTGAAATAGCTAATTTAGCTAAGTTGGCTAAACTAGATTTATAAGCAATGGATTTTTATGTTTTTTTTGATTCTGGGATTAAATAATGGTAAAAAATATCTGCATAAACAGGTATATACCCAGCCGAGCAGGGTTGGAAGTTTCCAAAAGGGCACTGGCTATATGAAATGCATGGCCTGAAACAGGTATATATACCCAGCCGAGCAGGGGTGGAAGTTTCCAAAAGGGCAGTGGCTATATGAAATGCATGGCCTGTAAATGCTAGAGATATGCATATAAGCAATGAAAGATTAAGGTTGGGAGGTGCATCAATGAAAGGCGAATGTTTTTCAGGTTGGGAAGCGCAACAATGAAAGACCAAATACTTGTTGAATGATCACTCATGACCGAGCAAATTTGTTGAGGCCCAGGCTGTGGAACTCATATATACGGCGCCTGCGCATTATATCGATGATTGTCAGAAATGCTGCTTGGTTTTGCTGGCGGTGTAAAAACATGTAGTTTCCATTGTGCGCACTTACGCTTTTTCTCAAGGTTCTCTTGCATGGTCACAGTTTCAAATTGAGACTGCGTTTTCGCAGGGTGAACCGGGGTGAATCTTCTTTGATTGGCAGCGTGATGTTGGTTTTCCTTATCACGTCTTCCCACCATTNCTTGAAGATCTCATCAAGTTCTGTCCTGGGCCGCAAAGAAAAAACATTATCGGCACATATATGGTTTCATCAGGCCTCTTGAAGACACGGAAGCTATATATGGCATATATTGACCGAACTGCATTTAGCGCGCGCAAAAATTAAATATAGGCGCATTTTTTGCTTTAAACAACTTCACGCGTCATTTCTATATAATTCTTGAAAGCGATGGAAATCTAAAATTTTATATATGCGTTGAAAAGCTAAGGCGCATAGCTTTGTCTCGAAATCGATCGCGCACATTCTTGCTCCAATACAAAGGCTTATGGTCTCTCCATGTTTTGGCTTCTNNNTTATGGTCTCTCCATGTTTTGGCTTCTGCAGGAGGAACCTTCAAGAGTGCCTGGATGAGCCCTTGGGGCTTTCGGAAAATTGGCGGAGGCCCGCGACGAATCGCCATGATGAAAATGTCTAATCACAGATTGGACCAATGCTGCAGTGTTTTTAAGAGATTGACTCAAAATTAGCGCAGCCCATGTGCAAAGNTTGGACCAATGCTGCAGTGTTTTTAAGAGATTGACTCAAAATTAGCGCAGCCCATGTGCAAAGTCAAGCGGGCATATATGCATCTGCTGCAACATGTATAACGACCCATATACCATGGCCTCCATACATCTTGAAGCCAACCTGCCAGCGATTCAGATTGCAGAGCTATGTTGCTCGCAAACAATTCTTGCAGAGATGTTTTCTCGCAAGGCAAGTTGGTGCGGAGAAGTTGGCAAAGGAGTTTCTCAAACTTGAAACAGTGTCAAAAAAAAAGATCTTGCCACCTTGCCATGTTGCAAGCTGCTCTTTTTCACTTGCGCTCAAGAAATCTCACCCCTCGTGGTTTGACGATCGATGCTGTATACAAAGAGAGTCATATATGCCAGATGCACCGCGCCTATGCATGCCTACGGCTATCCACGCCTATACGGCTATCCACTCTCACTTCTTGTTTTTGCTGCTCTTGGCAAATGGCCTCTTTTTCGGGTGCGGTTCATAGCCATGCTTTTTCAACTCTGCAGCAGCCACTTTGGATGCCTTCTCGCATGCATCTTCCAATGACAAGCCCTCTTTGATGCACTTCAGCTTTGCAGCTGTGTATGTTCGGCTATGCAAATTCTTTCGGTCCATCTTCAAAGGCTCTTTGTCCTTCTTCACCGCCTTNTCACCGCCTTTGGCGCGTCAGTTTTCTTCAGCTTGGATTCTGGCACTGCCGCGGCTGGCTTCTTCATTTTGGCAGCCTTGGAGCGATGCTCGATGGCATTCTCCACAACTTTTGCCTGCTCAATTGCACCCAACGGTTCCTTGGATGAGGTCTTCGGAGCTGGCTGGTCATCCGTCTCCTCTGCACCGGTGTCGAACNAACGGTTCCTTGGATGAGGTCTTCGGAGCTGGCTGGTCATCCGTCTCCTCTGCACCGGTGTCGAACAGCTGGAGAGGCTTGACGCCTGCATGTCCCACTTCAGGTTGGCTCTCTTCATTGTCCTGCGACTCATCTGGTGGAGACTTGGACGGAGCCCATGGCGTTCGAGGAGCCGCTGTGCCTTTGCCCTTTGGGGTCAAGTAGACCAGATCTTCCGNCATCTGCAGCACGCCAGCAGCTTGGTTGGCGATCGCTGAAGTCATGTTGTGGCCTTCAGGGAGGTTTGACTTTTGCTCTTCAAGCATCGTGTGAATGTGGGTGATGTCTGCATGGACCTGCTCGT
>BGPT01003014.1:0-22500 GCA_003297045.1 Symbiodinium sp. clade C Y103
TTATTGTGGTGAAGTGTTATTGTGGTGAAGTGTTAATGTGGTGAAGTGTTATTGTGGTGAAGTGTTATTGTGGTGAAGTGTTATTGTGGTGAATTGTTATTGTGGTGAAGTGTTATTGTGGTGAAGTGTTATTGTGGTGAATTGGTAATGTGGTGAAGTGTTATTGTGGTGAAGTGTTATTGTGGTGAAGTGTTATTGTGGTGAATTGTTATTGTGGTGAATTATTATTGTGGTGAAGTGTTAATGTGGTGAAGTGGAATTGTTAATGTAGTGAATTGTTAATGTGGTGAATTGTTAATGTAGTGTATTGTTAATGTAGTGTATTGTTAATGTAGTGAATTGTTAATGTGGTGAATTGTTAATGTAGTGTATTGTTAATGTATTGAGTTGTGATGTAGTGTATTGTTATGTATTGTGATTGCTATTCCAGTCTTTCGTAACTCGGAAGATTGCTTCCCAACTTCCTTTGATAATATATAAATACACATATATACATAGATACAGAATGATACAGATCTGAAAGTGCGTAGATATGCGTAGACTCATTCATAACCAAAGACTTCCTGGCCTCGCCCACAGTTCGGCAAAGGTCTTTCAGATCCTGCGCTTCGGGACTGACCATGTGGAATTGATGCCACAGTCACCATTCCCGAGGACTCACCATTTCTATGGGTGGGATTCAAACCATCCCAAGTTTGGAAGGTTTATGGCATCGGGCTTCCCACATTGTTATACAACATTATATTTATACACAGACAACGCAGACTATATGTAGGTACAGTAGTTCCCAAACACCACGTCTTGCCCAACGCACTCTGAAAACACTGTAACATGATGTAAAATGTGGGTCATTCTAGTATCCCGGAAAAACTCAGGTAGGAGACCTGTGCGTCATTGCACAAGTCGTCCTGAACCCAAGCACCCTAAATAAAGCCCCCATATAAACCTTAAACTACGCTAAACAATACATCCAAAAATCAGTGGAAAACCTGAGAATCCAAACCCTGAAACTCTAAGCCCCAATTCTTAAACCCTAAAACCTTACAAACCTAAATGTGATGTTGGGCAACACGGGGTGTCTGGGGTTTAGCAAACTATCCAGTTGGATTTAGATATGAAATATCACATCACCACTTAGATAACTGTTCATTTAGCCCACGTGCCATGCCTGGCACGCACATTGCAAGGTTTCAGATCCGCAAAATTGGTATTGCTTTGTGTTTGGACCCCCTGCAAACCATCCTGCAAACCATGGGATTCCGAACAAAAAATGACGATTTTTTGCAAGTTTTTTGCGGATTCTTCGGGTCTGCAATTTTAAGAAACCTTGAGATTACTTCGAACGACCCGTTTTTACCCATCAGGACGGCGTTTTGTTTTTTTGGTCATCCCGAAATTGGGAGATACATCGGGGATGACCCAAAAACTGCGGCTCTCAGGAGCTAAAATTGAGACATACGGTGGATGGAAGAAAAATCCTGCACTACCTTGGATGGTTGAAACCCTATAAATACTGGGACAAACCACCTATCAACTGGTGCAGGATTTCTTCCATCCACAGTATTTAGACCCATACTTTGACTTTGTAATTCACTGCAATTGAGAAGTATCGTGGAACCGACATGATATCGTCAAGACATGGTTCATTGCACCCTGATACCCTGGTTTTCACATCCCCAAAATGCTGCCAAAGGAATTCCACCCAGTTGGGAAACTTTGTGGCTTTGACCCCTCCCTTAATCATATGGGAACCATGTGGATTGATTCATCAATATAGTTTCTATAGGAAGTGCCCAAATAGACATGAAAATTAGTTTTAGCAAGTATTATGGTGCTGAGTTGACCTTTACGGATATTTTCAGGGGAGAACTTCAATATACTTGAATGAACTTTACAGATGTAATATGATGTAACTATCTTCGGTTACTCAGAGTTACTCATCCAAAATTCTGAAACCGGGTGACAGCCACTCCAACCAACCGCACCAGCGACTTCACTTATTGACCGCACGCCTTCCACGTAACATCCCACGACAGATTTCCAATGTAGACCCGGCAGTCCTGAACTTCTGCCCAGCCGGCGTTGCAGAATCAACTCCAGAAAATATATCAAAATGATTCAAAATGCACCCTATCATCAAAACAAGTGATACCCACAGGGATTGACTTGTGCACTCCAATGTAAAATGGAAGCTTACAATTTTCAAGGAGTAAATCATTTAAAGAAGTTCGCCAATATCAGTGTACGAGGTGCAATGCGAGGATCCAGGATACCATCTGTGGGCTTATCATCCCATCTATCACCTGCTGTGCTCCACCTCCAGCGATGTCTCCACACAACTAATAAATACTAATAGCGTCAATACATGTCAATACCTATACGATCCTATACGTTTGGAAGTGTCTGTGTTTTTCATTTGTTAGGGAACTTGACTCTTGCCGACCAGGACATCAACAACTGAATATTGTGAGCTGGATGTTCGCAATCGGCTAGGTTTAAGCAAAAAAACAAGAAACACACACAGAAGGCAAAAAATGCATCGAATCTGAATCGCATTTTTCGTGGCGAAACCGTACTTTTCTAATGGTGAGACCATCATCAAACCACTGGTGGGTTTTGTATATCCTCACGTTTGAAGGTAAAGATCCCCCATGGCCCATGTATGTTGGTTCAAATCCACACTTTTTACACTTAGTACCATACATTGTTGTAAGCCTAACAAACCAACTGCCTGGAGAAAACATACTTATAGATTTTGTAGTATTTATACAACAAAAAAATCATATAGATCCTGATTCTTGCATACCTATCCCGTTATTCTCTTTTGACCCTTGCGTCGTTCGATCAACTGAAAGCCAAGTCCTTGGCTTGTCCTTCAAGTTGATCTACACGGTCCTGCGGAAACTCCCCCGGGCGGTCCCCAAGTAGGACTGACTGTAGTAGTTGTTGGATATGATAAGTATCAGTGCCACTATTAAATCCGATTCGTATCCACATATTTTGGCACTTATTGTATTATGTTTAACTAAATAAAAAATAAACAAATAAAAATAGGTATATATATATATATATAAGGGGCCCCTCCTGAGCCACATATTGCAGTCAAGTGCCAGCAGTGATTCAAGTGCATTTCTCGATCCGTGCTGAAGTCGAAGTGGCAAACCTGACAAGGAGCTGGAGTTGTTGCACCAGCATGAAAAGAAAGATCAGGTTTGCCGCCCTTGAGATAGTCATCAATTTGATTCACTGCTGTTTTGCCTTCTTTCTCTTTCTTCTTGGAAGCTGTTGACTATGGATCATATTTGACTGCCCACAGCCAGGGTTTTGAGGAACTTCTGAAGGCCAACTTGGCAGTCAGCACGTTTCTTCGTCAGACTGTCACCAAAATCATAATCACTGGCTACCCAGCGAAGCTTGGAACCAGCACGCTGGAGGTATTCTCAAAGTTGTAGGACTCTCGTTGCAGAGCACTGCGTCAATTCCACCTTTGCTGTCAGTGCAAAGGCAAGGATTCCTTCAACTTGTTTGATCATCTCTTCTGCAAATTCCACCTTGTTGGGATCAGGTGGACGGCAAAGCCCAGCACCATGTATCGCACAACAAAGAAGACGAGCACGAAAATTCCAGTTTTCAACTTCAAGGACTGCTTGAACTTCCGCACCATTTGATCCAAGAGCCTTGTGACGGAGCTTCCAGGTTTGACAAGCCAAAAGAGACAAATCTTTCGGTCTAGGTCCAATGGACGAGCTGCTGCCTTGCCCTTCGCATCGGACTTGATGCTGCTCACCACCGCTGCCTCTTCCGCTGGAGTCAGGCTTTGCGATGAAGATGCCATTGCCAGTCGCAAAGGTAGATGCAGGGGCTTCTACAACTTGTTTGTTGGCATCTAAGCCATGTTGTGGCCACATCGCAAAGGTTTTCGCAACAACTCTTCACGATCATGTTTGAGAGGAGAAGGTGTAGAGTGTAGAGAAAGGAGAACATGACTTCTGTGTAGTGTAAAAATTCAGAGGACGAAGCTGCAGGACTCCTTGCACAAGAAAAGGATCAGCTGCAGCAACAACATTCACATGCGCATGTCACTCTGCTTTGGCCTGGCCACATGTGAGATGATACAAAAAATCATACATTTAGTGTTTCTTCGGATTGGCTGGTAGTGGTTAAACTTCAGGATTATCAGCAACGCCGTCCTTTGCTAAACCAGATCCCAAATCAACCAACGTTTGGCAACCATGTGCACCAAGATGATCCATGCCGATCAGGATTGGAACAAGCTGTTTCTTGTCAAAGTTGGGCTGGTTAAATTCAAGTGGATTTGGAAGTGCATACAGTGAAAACGTTTTCTTTTGACCAGAAACACCCGAGCAAATTTCCAGCTTGCACCTAGCTCTGCCCCACTTCCCGTTGCCAGCGGAAGTATGGCCGCTGCGCTGAGAGAATGTTCACGGTGGCTTGTCGATCATGAGACAAAATAGCTTTCACCAGCTCGTGGGCAGAAACTTCCGGAGCTGCAGAGGCGGTTGCTCCGCAGTCCAGCATCCCGACAGCTTGAAGCCAAAGAACTAGAGCTAGCACAAGGTGATGTCTTCGTCATTGAGGCCAGGTCCATGCCATAGAGAGCATAGGCGTTCACGGGGTTCTTGCCAAAGCCCTTGCCATCTTTGGAATGGTAAGGACCCTTGCCCTTGGAGTTCCAAAACTTCTCTTGTTCAGACATGTGAGAAAACTTGGACTTGCGAACCAAGGGAGAACCAGCTAACTTCTTCAAAAGATTCAGAATTCCATCAGGTGAATCAAATTCTGTCCTTGACCATCACATAGCTAGAAGACGAGCAGGGCCAGATAATTGTGAAATCAATTTGGAAGGCACGTATCTACGTTTTTTGTTGGGGGTCGAAGCAACGTACCATGCAACCTCTTTTGTATACATACGCCAGTTCTTTGCTGTCCATCCCACGCGGGCATGGACGATTCACCACTCCGAGTTGCCATTGCTGCGAAATTCAGGCTTCAAAGAAAAGGGTGATCACGAAGATCAGGTCAGTCTCCACTTCGCCTTCACGAAGTCAAACACAAGAGCAAAAAAGGAACCCAAAAGCAAAAAGAAGGCAAAAGGATGCTATTCCGCAGGTTCCCCGCTGCTTGAAAAAGCCGTAAAGGATTTCAAAAGCGATGTCGCTCAGCAGCAAGTGTATGCTCCGCTGCCAATGCAGCGAGCACACAGAGGAGCGAGATTGGGCACCAAGACACACAAGCAATTCACATGCAAGAGAACACAGCTCTGTTTTCACACCAATGGGCACAGCGCCCAGATCAGCAGCCCATCAGTCAAGGCTGAGCGTTTCTATGGAAAGAAAGGGGCCCCTCCTGAGCCACATATTGCAGTCAAGTGCCAGCAATGACCCAAGTACACTTCTTGATTCGTGTGAAGTCGAAGTGGCAAACCTGACAAGGAGCTGGAGTTCTTGCAGTATGCCCATTTTAGGACACCTCCATATGTATTTTTACAAAATGATATATAAATTCGGATGCCAAATTCTGAGAAAAAGTCTATGTATTATCATATCCAATAATGATATAAATAATAAAATACCATTTATGTGTGTGACAATCGTATCATAATAAAATTTCATTATAATGTGTTTGATAATTTGTAGCATAACAATAGTGTATACAAAAAAATCGTTATATGAATTTGATCCATCGCGCCGTCACTCCTCACGCACAATGATCTTCCGTCCACCCAGGTCCGAATCATGGAGCTCAATGACCTCGTGGTGTGGCACCGACGGAGAAGGCCGCGCTTGGAGCTTTTTTTGCAAGGGAAAATCCCTAGGAAAACGTTGTCTTTGTGGGAAAAACGCTGGAACGCCAGCATTTTTTCTTGATGGATTGTTTGGGAAAAATCATGGAACACCAGATTTTTTTCCTGAATAAACCATAGGAAACATTGGACAACTTGGGAAAACAGAAGGATTTGTTGGATGAAATTTGCCCGCAGGCAATCAAACATGGCTATCTGGAAAATCATCTATACATGGAGGGTTTGAATGGAAACTTGATCTACACATGGGGTATTTACCATTGCCAGGTTTGATTGCCAGATGGTTGAGTGGTTTCTTGTTTTTTTCCGCATAACTGTTCTTTTGAATTCAGAGTTCCAATTTTGAAAAGTTCTCAGTATAAAATGGCGATGTCGACCAACCAAAGTGCGTTTCTTTTGCTGCCAAGGGTCCCCATTTAAACATCAGCACTTGCTGGGGCTGCCCACTGTTTAAACCCCACTTTTGGCGACATTTCAGCTGTCCAAATGGGAATTTACCATCAAGAATTGGGAGCACCAAAATAGCAGAAGGATGACTGACCAATGACAATTTGCTTTTGAAACCAACAGAAACATGGATTTAAGATTGAAACCAACATCCTTAAAACATAAATAATCAACGAATTTGATTTTGAAACTTCATGAAACCAAACATGTAACCAGTTGGATACTTAGCCAATTTTGCCCTCCACTTTTAGGCCAGATGGTCTCATGCGCCAGACCAATCATGAACTCAACCCGCATACAGACTTTAGTATGATTAAAATTTATCAAAACCACTTCAAACCCTATAATCCATACCAGATAGTGAAAATGATCAAGGATAAGAGATGGTAAAATATGTTCCTTTTGATCGATATTTATCATTTATCATGTATCATCATGTATCAATGGAACATAATTTACCTTAAAACAACAAATAAATATCAATAAATGGTAAACTCTGATGCTTAAATCAATGGAATCTTATGTTTTTGACAAATCCCATAATCATCAAATATCCCCATCAAATCACCATTTAGTCTCCATTAAATCAACATTAAACCTCCATGAAATGTCCATTAAATGGTCATGGGATATTTGATGGTGATAAAGTAGTTGTCAAAAAGGAGATTTAATGGAGATTTATGGAATTTGATGGTGATATTTAATGGTCACCATTAAACCACCCTTTTTTGAGTGACTACTCAACTGACCACCGTTTCGGGTTCCCGGCCGCACGCTTCGCTTCTTCCCGGCTCTTAAAGGACACCAAACCACAACCCTTGGAACGACCGCCCTGGCGCGTCGTGGGTGTCTGGGTCCACGGCTGGCAAAAATCGTGCAAAATTAGTCGGTTTTACCATGTTCTACCATCAAACATTGTGGTTTTACCATCAAAATGGTGGAACCATGAAAAATGGTGGTTTCACATGATTGAAACCATCGAATGTTTGGACATTTGGTTGATCAACGGATGGATTATATCCAAAGGAAACTATGGTTGTACCACCAAACAAATATGTATGTAAACCTTGCAAATTTTCTAATCACCCAATTCTGGGATAGGAGATGCAAGTTGAGTCAAAGGAAAACAACCCCAAATGTTGAGTGAATGACACTCTGGTTATGTAATATAGTTGTTGACATGGACCATTTTATGTGTGAATACATGATGATTTGATATGATTTGCCTGTTGAGACCTGTGATGTTCCATGGAATGAAAGAGGTAGGGTCATCCATCCCACGCCATGCGAATCCCGAACAAACTTGGGATGTTAGCTTCTTACGAAAATGGATTGATGACCATGTCACAAATCTGGGCAGTTTGGATTTGAAATCGGATGCCCCATTCCATCCACTGGTTCATCGTCAGTGTTCCACAAAAATGACATAATGGGAAATAATGGAAATATATTGTATATTGCAATTTCCGTAAGCATTTATTGTTCTATGTATTTCTATCAAAATTATACTGGTATGCGTGGATGTATTACATGTGTAATATATATATATATACAGTAAATATATATATAATGCAAACATTTATTGTTTATCTATCTGGGCATTATACATATAAACCCAAATGAAATTTCTACACAAACCCACCCAAATTTTGACCATGGCACCCCAAACTTTTCACCTCCGCGTCGCCTCAGTGAAGAGATCCGCATAGATCACGCCACCCACAGATTTCATGTGGTCCTCGTGGATGGACCATCAGGAAATCAGTGGTCACAACAGCGCAAATGATATATAATCAAGAGGTGATACATATATATATATGTATATATATATATATATGAGCCGTTGTCAAAACTCTCGTTCTTCGCTTGGTTCAAAAAAAAATGGTATTGCTTTTGGGGGGGGGCCTATCGCTAACCATGGTTTTGTAAAAAAAGAGGAAGGGAAGAGAAACGGAAAAGGAAATGAGAAAGAAAAAGAAAGGGGAACGGAAAAGGAAAATAAAAGGAAATGAAAAGGAAAAGAAAAGGAAAGGAAGAGGAAAGGAAGAGGAAAGGAAAAGGAAAGGCAAAGAAACGGAAGAGGAAAGTAAGAGGAACGGAAAAGGAAGGAAAGGAACGTAGGGGGAAAGGAAGAGGAACGGAAGAGGAAAGGAGAAGGAAAAGGAAACGGAACGGAAGAAAAAAGAAAGAGGAGGGAAAAAGAAAGAAAGTATCTATTAGGTCTGGGGTTACTTTTTGGACAAAAGGGTATCGCTAAGGTATCGTTAGGGGTATCGCTAATTTCGTCTCTTGCATCTAGGCAACTTTATGTCAAACAGTTTCAGATGTGGATATTCTGAGCAACTATAGGTATCGCTTTTGGGGGGGCCCTATCGCTACACAGTGTTTTGTGCACTTTCCAGACACCAATGAGCCCTCAATACATAAGTTTGTATACCAGGGTTTTGACCGTACCTCATATAAATATATATATATACATGTGTGTGGTACCAAAAAAAACAATTCTTTCATCAAATGTAATGGTACTTGCAATATTTTGGACATATGTTTAAATGTAAAAACATAAAACAAAAAAAACAACATTCTGAGACTCCTTGCCTGCTTTCCCTCATCCACCAGACCTCTGGAAAATTGTGTTTTTTTGTTGGTTCTCTCCTTGGAGCCCTCCCATAGAGTCTCTAAATATGTTTTGTGTTTTTTTGGTTTTCTCGAAGTTTTTTTGATTTTTCCCTTGGTGCCCTCTCCAACAAGTCTCAGACTAGTTTTTTTTGTTTCTTTGGTTTTCTCTATTTTTTTTGTTTTCTCTAGGCTTTGTCTCCGAATATTGTTTTTTTTTTTGTTTTTGTGGTTTTCACTAGTTTTTTTGGTTTTCTCTAGTTGTTCTCTAATTTTTTTGTTTTTCTCTGGTTTTTTTGGTTTCGTCTAGTTTTTTTTGTTTTCTAGTTTAAGAAACCAGTCAGTGCAAAGGACAAGTTACATGCGGCCGTTTTAGGAAAGGACGGCAATGACTAAATGAAAAATCATGCCTTGACAAGATTCAAAATTTCCGCACCGCAAGGCCAGCAGCAGTCACATATAGCGGGAGCACTCATGAGAAAATTTGGTCGCAGACACACGATTTTTCCTTTTTTGCGCACAAACCGCCACAAAACTTGTTTCGCAACAGTCCTTTCACCAGGTTCTGACTGATTTTTCATTGCCTTTTCATGGTTTTTAACTGTATCACTATGTTCGCAAATCTCCAAGGTGCGCGCTCGATTTCTCAAAGATTGGATATCTTTCGCGGTGGAACCTTGAAGGGCTAAATTTCACAAAAATATGTTTTAAAAAATAATTCATAGAAAAGTCCTTAATCCTAAAGGCCTGGGTTGGTTGGTTGTTAGGTTGTTTGGTTGGTCGGTCGGTCGGTTGGTTGCCTGTTGTCTGTTGTCTGTTGCTTGTTGTTTGTTGATTGTTGTTGGTTGATGTTGTTGTTTGTCAGGGGCGTTCCCGCCCACTTTAGGCGAATGACGGCCATGACACGGGGAATGTAGCCATTTTGCCCTTGCATGTGCCGTATTGTATTAGTTTTGCTATTCACATGGCTGCTTGGCGGTACAACCCGCTTTCAGACACACCTAAATATCCCAGATTTTTTTCAAGTTACTTGCCATATATCCAACATTACCCTGTCGGCCCAAGTCCGCGCTAAACTAGGCCTTCGCTCAAGACCCGGTTAAACCAACCAACCAACCAACCAACCAACCAAACAAGCAAACAAGCAAACAAGCAAACAAGCAAACAAGCAAACAAGCAAACAAGCAAACAAGCAAACAACAAAACAAAACAAAACAAACCAACAAACAACGAAACAAAACAAAACAAAACAAAACAAAACAAAACAAAACAAGACAAGACAAGACAAGACAAACAAACACAAAGGCACAAACGACCAACAAACAATCAAGCAGGGCCACAGCCGTTACATCCCAAATACCCAACAATAGTTTACATGACTCTGTTTGAAAACAAAAATAAGCAATGCGTGTCAATCATTGGAGTGTGACAATGAGCCTCAATTATTTGAAACTTTGCGCTCTTTGGACACAAGGTGGCAAAACTGTCCGCACACACGTGCAGGGCAATACATTCAACTGTCGCATCTTCTACCTATTCCCTCACGCAACTCTCTTGCCCCCAAATCACCTCTTCCCTCTCCTAGCAAAAAGAGAAGGTATAATGGGTCAGTGGAGACACGGTCCAGGTTACTGAGAAACCCTGGTAAAAGAAGAACCTCTTTGCCGGCAAGCTGCTATTCGTGCATCGGCTCTTCCCGATGATGCGGGTCATCATTGGGCGGCTGTTGTTCCTCTTCCCGCAGGATCAAAATAGTTCACCCCAAAAAATGAACTGTAGAAATATGAATTTCAGTGCTTGGAAAAATACATTCATCAAACAAACCTGTGTTTATATATATAGAGATATATATATACACATATTCATCTAAATAAATCTATTTGTTTGTCACAAACAGGAACAAAGTAGGAAGGGATAGAACCAAGCAAGCAAGGAACTGCCTCCTGCGACGGTGGCAAGCAGCACACGATCGCGAAGAGGTACTGCAACAAGCGCCACAGCATGGCGTCTGACGTGTGATGGAGATCCTTTCTGCTGATGTTCCTTTCCAGGCTGCTGATGCTCTTGTCATGGATTCTTACTCAGGGGTTCAAGGTTCATGTTGTATACCCCGCTAATCTTTACGATAATTTGAGGTCATTGGTTTTGTTTTCCTGTACATCAGCCATCACTGTGAGTGTGTAGCACTCGCCCTTCTCGTTTGCGGGCAAGCTGCTATTTATGCATAGGCTCTTCCCGATGATGCCGGTCATTGGGCGCCTGGTTTTCCTCTTCCTGCAGGATCAAAATAGTTCACCAAACAAATGAAAATTTGGAACTATGAATTTCACGTCTTGAGAAAATACATTCAATCAAACAAACCTATGTGTCTATATTAAATATACATATTCATCTATCTATGTCTTTACTTGCCACAAACAGGACCAAAGCAGGAAGGGATAGAACCAAGGAAGCAAGGAACTGCCTCCTGTGCCGGTGGCAAGCAGCATACGATTGCGAAGAGGTACTGCAACAAGGACAGCAGCATGGCGTCTTATGTCTGGAGCAATAAGGATGGTTCTCATCTGTGGGTGATCAGTCCTCGGCTTTTGTTACTTGCGGCCGCTATCTACATGGAATTGGCCTCGGTATGGGTCAAAGTGAAAGGCATCGCAAGAATTCCGTGGTTTGGCTTGAAGCTGGCAAGGACTTGTACAACCAAGTCAAAAATACCATGTTCACCCTTACTATCATGTCTGGTTGGCTGAATCAATTCGATCGCCATGTTTGGTGGCCATTGACCTTTCCAATGGGATTCAAATCATCAAATATGATCCAAATAATTACATCAAAGTGTCTCCCATTCTATCCCATTAAATCCCGTTATATGAAATTCTACATTTTCCCAGTTGTTCTTGGTCTCAGCACCAGAGATTTGGCAACCAAATCCCTTCCCCCCACGGTGTTTCTGAGACTACTCACTTGACCCAGCTACGCCTCGGCAGGTGGCTCGCGCTTTAACGGGGCGATGGGTTCATCATGCGGGGTTGGATATCAACCGCAAAGCACGGGGGAAACTATATATGCCCAAAAAACTGGAATTTCAGCACAAAAAGTTGGAAATTCATTTTAAATGGTGATGTTGGTGACCAACAATTGAAATGTCACCAAAATCTTCAACAATCTCGCGCGTGATCAACTGCATAGATCAAGTGCATCTGCCACTTCTCATCCCGACTGAGCCGCACTTGAGCCCGGCACATGCGAATGCACCGGCACTACATCGCCGTGCGGGGAGGCGGCAGCGGCTGCAGGTTCACAACTCTTGTTTAAACTTGCACTGGTTGGTTACTCGGATTCCGGTATACCTGGAGCGTACTTGGATGTGCTGCGGCGCTTGTATGCGCTTGCGCCTCTCAGCTAGCTTGCTAAGTCACTTACGCATGTGCCTTATTTGTACTTGGGGTACTTAGCACAAGCTAGCGCTATCTGAGTGAGGTTGACCAATTACAGGGGCTTAGCCAACCGCATTGGCAGAACTTAGCATGCACATAGCTTGAAAATAGGATGGAGTGAGCAACCGAGTGTATGTCAACCGCGTTGTACTTGTAAGTTGTGGGTGCTTATCAAGCGCTTTTTAGACTATGGCTGAAATGTGTCACTGTCACAGCCAATGCCACGATGCGGCCACACACATCCGTGGCACCTGCCAGAGGCTTCTGGCCTCAGCCTTCGAGAGTTGACATGTACAGCTCGTGGCCCGCAAGATTTTACATAGCATAAAGCCCTCACTTGAAGGTGTGAGTCTAAGCCGATATATATATATATATATATGTGTGTATATATATATATGTGTATATATATATATATATGTGTATATATATATATATGTATATATATATATAACATACACGTATAGTTCAGTTGTAGATATGTGGTCGGTGTCTGATTTATCAAAGATTCACCCCTTCTTCTTGCGGACCACCTGCAGCATCACATTGGCGATACAAACAAAGCAAAACAAAACAACGCAAAACAAAGCAAAACAACAACATCATCATCATCATCATCATCATCATCAACATCATCAACAACAACAACGGGGATGGGGTCAATAGGAATGTAAACAGCCCGGGGGTAATGAAACAATCAATACACACATGTTTCATATCTATATCTATATATTTATATGCAATTCTATATGTATATAATTGTATATATATATATGTACATGTACATTTGTTCTATTGCTTCTGTAGACATATTTAATGTTATATAATGTATATCCCGAAATGCGCGCGAAGCCGTGTATATATATATATATACATATGTTGATATATATATATATATACTGTATATATATATATGTTGATATGTTGATATGTATATATAGAGTATATATGGATTGTATCAGTGAATCGGGGTCCAGCCAACTGGGATCATCATGGAATGTATGACAGTTTTCATTGAGATCATGATCGATGGAATATGAAAAAACAAATCATGTGGGATTCACCGAATGCCACAAACCATCCCCAATAGAGGTTTATGTATCATTCGGTACACCCCTAGACATGCGATCATGTTCGTAAAATGCCCCGCGGTCATGGTTGGTTAATAGCATGGTTTGTAGCATTGGGTTTAGCACATTCTTTGAAACCACCAAGCAAATCAACAAAGGGTTGATTGTAATTGCTTCGCAACAGAGACCAAAGCTTGTGCAGAATGAGCACGGAAGATTTGGAATGAATCCATGGAATGATCCCTCTGCGTGATAATGCCATACACCGTATACCTACATCATCCAAAAACCAGCCAACAATTGAGGTCTAACGATGGATCCGGATACAATTGACAAAAGGTGGGCATAACAACAAATCACAGAATTTGAGCAACCCACCTATTGATCAATGATTCAAGTTTATGGGATGCCAAAACAATGCATCAGGCAAAAAATTGGCAACATGAGATATTTGAAATGCAACTATACTGTCCTGTGCAGAAAATATGTGGCAAATCGGTTTGAGATTGCAATTTTTTGGGTACCCTCCGGTGATTCCAACATGGCAATTGGAAATCCTAAATGGAGGTTTTAATGGGAACATCATCCATAAATGAGCAATTTTCCATTGCCATTGTTGGGCAAACCCATATTCGTGAGACCTGTGGACAAGTTTTATTTTTTGATGATGAAAAAAACATGTTTGATGGTAAAACCACAAGTTTTCATGCTTGAAATTGTGAAACCACCAGTTTTCATGGTGAAAACAACCATGTTTGCTTGTTCAACACCAATTTTTTGAAGGATAAAGGGCACAGTTTTGAATATGGATGGCCAAATCCAACGAGAACTTTGGAAAAAAAAAACAGCACCGACTCAGCTCCTTGAGTTGTTGCCAGGTAACGTCCCAGGGCCTTGGGGATGATGGATCTGATATGAGGACCAGCTTGGTAACTGCTTAGTGGCCCAAGAATCGAGGACTCAGGTGCACTAAAGATGACTGTGCAACACTTTAGAGGGTCTATGAACTCAGCTACGGATGCCACTAGGATGAACTATAGCTACATACTGTACATGTGGGGCTATTGGGGTCGTAATATTTCAACTACAAAAAGCTGTATTCCCCACAAGATATGTCCCCATTACTTTATCAATAGAAAAATACCCTCCCCTAATTTAAATGGCCCATTTATAGATAGCTTATTAGCTATTAACACATCCTATCACAAACTGTGATTTTCCATAGCTATCTTTAATTACCAGAGGGTAAGTTCTACGAGTACCAGCCAGTTGCTTTTCCTGGCCGTATCAAGGCGAGATCTGAGCCAGCCCGGCAGGTTACTGACATACACACGATTCTCCACCTGGGCGACCGTTCGAAGTTTTGAGCATGGGGAGGACATCGGGAAAACATTGGGATTTATAGGGGTTAAGGATGGTTAAGGCATAAGAATTGAGATTGCTTCAACCAGATGTGGGTTTATTGTTTGGCTTCTATGGTTGGATTTAACCAACCATGATGGGATGTATATAGATTGTCAAGCAAAAAAAGAGTTAGATGGACGTTTCAATGGTTACAATAGTAGGTTGAATACTGCTAAGGAGTGAGGACATCTATGATCCTCAATCATCTAACGAATCTAACGGTGATATGATATGGATTTCGTCCAGAAATCGGGCGATTCAAAATCCAGTGTGTCATTGTAATTTTCCCTTTATTAGCACCTGTATTTGATGGCGATAATTGGGGGAGATGGCAGTAAACACCTCCCTTTGTTTTTGGGTCATAACCCCCTTCATCACTGTTTAATATCCCTAGTTAAATTGTTTCAATAACGATCATTGACCAGTCAGTGAAGCAAAATCATATTGCTTTAGATCCTACAAAATCCCGATCATCGTTTGTTTGATTCCCTTTCGGGGGATAAATCCCACAGGAAAACACAAAGACCCATCTCATCTACATTCATTTTGATTACATTACTTATATTATATCCCACAAAATGTCAGTTCCCAAGAATCATCCCCCAAATACTTGGGATATCTTGGGATACCTTTTGATTCATTTGCAATAATCATTTCCCGATCGAAACCGGGAATAACCTAGTAGTTTTTACCTAGGGTCAATAAATTATAGATACATATTTACCATAAAGCATAGTTCATTCACCTAGTTAAAACATGTTAAAAACCAACCTAGCATAGCTTAGCTATAAATTGCACAGTCATAATAATAGTCATATTTCATATATTACTGCATCAAAAAACCCACATGTAACGAAGGACGTCATCATTTCTGCTTTCCGCCAAGTCGCAGGGCCATACATCTGCGGCATACCGCTGCCCGAGTTCCCCGAGTTTCCCGAGCCCTGGAGCAAGGCGATGCCAAGGCTGGCCATGCACAAATGCTGTGTTGTGAAACCATGAAACATCAGGATTTCTCCATGAAAGGTTGGGAAATGTTTGATGAAATTTCATATATTTGTTTCTTCATGTTGATAAGAAGTGGATTGTTGTTGTCCTATGATTTAAAAAAAACATCTACAGGAAAGCATGATAAAGTTAAAATCGACGTGTTCTGATCCGTTTTCCCAGTTGACCCATCAACCAAGTCTTGGATTGATCCTCCTCAGAAAAAAACACCCAAGCCTGAAACCTTCATGTGTAGGAGATGTTTCCATATTTTCCCATGTATTGTCCCAGTAAAATTACCAGTTTTCATAGATGACAATCATGTTTACTGGATATTATTACGGGATCATGGTTGATACTATTTTCACCTATTGGGAACCAACAAAAACATCTAAACCTGGGGGTTCAGCCATTTTTGGGATGGAACAGATCAACATATTCATGGAATCCCCTTCTGTTCACACCAGGCTGGTATGGCAACTGGATGTTCATCCCCAAGAGCATCGAATTTCGGGGACCAGATCAAAATCAGATGGCGAACTGAGTCAAAACCCTGAAACCCTTCTGTTCACCCCAAAATAGTTGGTAAATGGATGTTCATCCCATTAAAATGGATAAATTCATAGGTTTTGACCAATCCCCAGATCAGAATCAGATGAAATAACATTAGTTAAGATCTCAACATCATCCGCAGAGGAATTCTCCGCCGTGGTTGAGACATGTGGTGACCAGTTCACGATCCGTATCTTAGAATCTGAACGTGTGAAGCCTTTCCACGCCGCAATCCAACATGAGAATTTCCTTCAGATCGGCCATCATCTTCAATTTTGATCATCCAGAAGAATGTCGATAAATCATGATAAAATACAAACATGTGGATTTGCATGGATTTCTCAGGGCCAAATGACTTGAAAGGAATCAAATGTGATTTCATGACATGAAAATTGGATTAATTCTTTCAAAAGATTTCAAAAGTAAACAAGAGTTGGGGCAAATTGCCAGAATTTTAACAGGGGGTGTATCAAATGATAAACAAAAAAAGACAAACTGGGAAGACCCGGTGGCACGGCGCTCCCATCCTGTCCATAGCCATAGCCGCCCTTGCCCTTCATCGTTGCAGGTGGTCGTTTTTGATCAGTGTATCTTGCTTGATATCTCGATATTTAAAACAAAGTGGAATGAACGGCAGATTTTATCATGATGTATTTCTGATGATGGACCTTCATGTACCACCATTTTTTTTTAACCGTCACATACCGTCACCAGTTTTGTATGCCGAGATTCGTCTCGGCATTGGCACCTGTTCTTTTTGTTCTGTTGTTACTCAGGGACTTGGCCAGTTTATTCACAATTGACGAGGTGAACATGAGATATTCTCTGGTAATCTGACATAGCGATGGAACCTCACCATTTTGAATAATAGGTAAATCATCTATCTTTCATGGACCATTTTCCATAGCTCTTTGAGTTTACTGGAGGCTAAACATAAACCAAGTATGTTAACTTTCGATCGAACATTGGGTGTGTGCGTGGTTATCCTCTGGTCAACTCACTAACATAGCTTTCAAAACATTCCTCGTTTTCCATAGTTTTCATGGACCATGTTCCATGGAAATATGTCGCTTCACATCTCTAAGAGCCAGTTCGGAGCCAGCAGCGGAGTTCAACGGAGTCCCGGACGTTCTCCTACAACGTCCGCCCTCACGCTGGTGGGTGTCAACACTCTGGATAATCTTTCTAAGGACAAGATTTCATGGATTTAATATGAATTATAGTTATTATATATAATTAATTCGATATTTCGTAGGATTTAATGGGAAGCAATGAGATTGAATGGCGTTAATCCACTAAAAGTTAGAATAATATGGTATAATTGCATCCCGGGATCATATACAATATGCAATAGGCCCCAATTCATGAATAATATGCATAGATCGGATACACTGAATAAGCAGGGGTTTCGTTTGGGGAGTATCTAATCTTTGCGGGAATGGATTCATGTGGGAACCATTGGTGTCTCATCATCCCCATCACCGACTCATCATCCCAGGGTGGACAACAAAGGAACCTTGAAAAAAACAGTGAAGAATGGTGGCCCCATTGCATACCATTATACACATATATTTATATTATATGTTTATTCAATGTTATTCATGGTAAATACCGGTGATTCATGTTTTCTTTCAATTTGGAGGACTAAAACTAGTTCACAAATGCGCAACAAATGACCACCTGCGATCAAAAAATCGGAACCACCGGTAATACGGTAAGGATCCGTATTTCAGCCATCCCAAAGAGGGGACAAGGGCCCAAGAATTTCGGATGGCTTAGTACCCTCTGGTAAACTGTTACATAACTATGGGAAATTACCATTTTTATCCATTTTTAATGGGAACATCCACTATAAATGGCCATTTTCAATAGCTACGTTTAATTACCAGAGGCTAATTGTCCTTACCTCTTCTTAGGTGCCAGACCGGGATCCGGATCTCCCATCCTTTTTGGTGCTTGCAACTCATTCAGTGCGCAGTTCGTGTAAGTCGTGTTGTCCATTCCGGCACAGGTCGCGTTTCCATTGGCACGCGGGACCCGCGGCGGAAACTGCCGCGACACCGCTGGAAGTGTCGAAAAACTTCCCGTGACGCAGCGACGAAAAAGATCCCCAGGGCCATGATGTTGGCAGTGTCCAGAAGGGCCTTCTTAGATGGCCATTGACTTTCCACTGAAATGGTCCAACCAAAAAAAAGGGGATAAAGAAAGAATGTGAATTAATTGTGCATTTATCTTCCCAAATATTAATGTATTAACCTTATCAAACGAAGACTTGTGCATTAATCTTCCCAAAGCACGTCTATCGTTTGGTTTAGAGGTGTTTATGTAGAGAAATGCATCCAAAAAAAACTAGGAAACTCATAAAAGCCGTCAAGATACTCCAAGTAACTGAATAGCCAGATTCTCCAAGAATACCTACTCAGCGTTTGAGCTCTTGTCATTTTGTTGTAATGATGTTTACAGTGTGCCTTGAAGAAAGGGGAGCCTGTCCAGGATTAAAGAAGACTCAAAAACCATGTGGGAATGGTCAAAGTCTGGCCTGAGGTCTCCCTTCTTTTTTGCATTTTCGTGAATTTCCGTTGAGCACCAGTATATATTTTTCCACATATCTACTATAGTTTTTCATACATGACGCTTATGACAATTAAATATCTATATGTATTTGAATAGATAGATAACACATGAGTGGACAGCAATCTGAAAAAAACTGGGGATATGAACCACCCGCACTGGGGAGTTCCTGTCACACTACCATACTCATCCATCACCAACCTAAAAACCGTCAAAATGATTGCTGCTGACAAGGAATCACCAGCCTTGGTGGTTAAAACATGATTAACTCATGATGAACATAGACACTGCTGGCCATATCCTACACCGGCTGCTCAGGCGGCGTACCCAAAGGCGGCGAGTGCCTGTTCAACCAGGTCGCGCCCGGCTTGCCTGAGCAAAAATGGAGAAACGGAGTCGTGTGGTTGATGGATCACCCACTGAAAACAACTTCGGTGACGGGAAAAAAAAATCATGGTATGTGCAGAAAATCTCTGGATAATTTATAATTATTCACTTATCTGAATGCCACTTTTGTATAGTTCCCGTTCCCCCTATATACATTCATTCCAGTGAAGTAACAGCTTCGGTCGCTGCAAAATTTATCCGATATGAGACACAACCAGAAATTAGATGAACATGAACTTCACCTATAGACAGGAAAGACTGTGTTCAGAATCAGTGGGTTGAGGCTGTCAGAGAGACAATTCTCACGCCTCAAGGTGTCAATGGGTTCGGGTTTGCGACACATCTACACGTTTTTTTAGGTGGAAGCACAGCTCTCTCATCAGAAACTTGCTCAATCCCTGTAAATCACTATTTACCACAATGTATTAGTTGGAGATATATCAACTATAGTTGGAGATGATTTCGAGATATGTTAACTATTAACAATTACTAACATCTATCCACCATCTATTCATCATATATTGGCCATGAATAACCATCCCGTTCCATATTACATGCTTGGGAGATCTGTCTCATCTTTTTTAGGATATTCCCCAGCCATCTTGCTGGTGGTTTGACCATGTTTAGATCCATTGGGATAAGCTTCCCTTTTCTATGCTTGAAAATAAACAATCTTATTGAATGGTTGAAACAATTCATTGTTCAGTCTGTGTTTCTTGAAAGTTTTTATGGTTGAAATCACAAAAAAACAACCATTGCAGTCAACGAAATCAAGCATCAAAACCATCAAAACTGAACAGTTCGGCTAGAGATGAACCCCTTGGTCGCTACGTCGTGACGTCCAGGCCACGAGCAAAATGGGAGATTCCGAGAGTTCTCCATTGGTGGGTTAACGTTTTAACCCTCCCCTGCAAAAGTTTGTCAAGTGTGTTTTAAATGCTCATTGAAACAGAAAAAGAAACAGAACCTGAGAAAATTCGAGCACTGGTCACACTAGTCTAACACTATCGCAAAATCATGCCAAATGATCTACTTCAGCCAAACAATTGGCTTGAAACAGGTACAACATGGTACAACCCAGTTTTCACCAACCAAGCTCGGCTCGGCCTTTCAGGTCAGCGATGAGTGGAAGGGATCCACGAAATCCTCAAGTCGTTCGATCCTTGGAGAAATTCGGAGAAATGATGTTGGATTTCTCCACGGGGATTTAAACATGAAATTAAATGGGATATAGATGGATCTTGAAAATTAGTTTGTTCAGTATACTTTGATATGATGTGTAAACATGTGTAAACTATGTATCTGTATACATCTATATGTACATTAAGTTTATTATTGTACATGTGTGGTAAAGCCAATGCCGTCAACCCTTCGCCGATGACTTGCCAGAAAATTGGCCATGTTTATTGAGACCATCTCCAATTCAAAAATTGCACGCCCCAGTTCCATTTACTATAGTCATTGGATTGGTTTAAGGGAAAATCTATACGAAACAATGGATTTTAGCATGAAATATAGGGGGTTCCTGCAAATTTTCCCTTCAACCATCCCAGTGATATAGGGTACCAACCAAATTACAATACCTCGCACGCACACCCAAATACAAGAAAACATGGATCATATAGTGATCATAGTGACCCGAGCAGAAAAATAGAAGAGTGGACCGCAACTCTAATTCTGGAATTTTACAAATATTAATCCAAGATTATTGTTGGGATTCAACATGGTGCACGTATATTTATTCGACTGTGCATATTCACCTATAACATTCATCCTATAACCATAAATTCGATTGACCAAATTCTATGTATCTTTTTCGGGGTGGATATTTTGAACACATCACGGGTCTGGCATTCCGTGAATTGTATGGCTTATCTGAGTGATCTGTGGTTATCCCCAAAAAAAAAATCGAACACTGTGCAACCAGGATGCTATTTCCATGACAATTACATCAAAATTTTCAGGTCTTCAACTTTTCTATGTCACTTCTATTTTGGGCTATGATTATCCAATTATCCCCAGTAGGTAACCGGATAACCAACCGGACAAACCGGGATCCCAAAATTGTTCGTCGACTCACGGCTTCGAAGTCAACATCAGTTGATGACGGAGCGAACATGGCCCGAGCATGGCCATGGTTTTGTTGGCCCATTTAGTTCGATGAACGGAACAATGATTTAGCTCTATTTATATATATGTATATATATAATTATATATATATATATGGCTGGCTGTTAGTATATGTTAATCTATTTAGTTTTATTTACCCAATGAAAAAACAACTATAGAAATAAAATTCAAAATAGTGATTTCCCATGTAACCAAAGGGTAACATTGCTCTTTTACATGTCCCTTTCGGAGAACTGGATGAATGGTCTGCGACTATCTGAAAACATGTTTGGACCCCCATAGTTTTCGAACCTGTCTCTGGGGGCATGGGTCAAATATCATGTTGCTGGCTATCATTTAACGCGTAAAATTGTTGATTTACAACCTCCGGCGTCACCAAACGCGGCTCGCTGTAAAATCTCCGAACCAGCCATGGACGTTTAGAGTTGAGAAAATCATCTATATCGAATCAATTTTCCATTGCCATGTTTTGATTACTGGAGGTTACTTCTCTTCTTATGACACATCCCATCATACTAACTTAACAAATGTTCCCAAAAACAATACCCGCTCTTCAAGGATATGTTTTGCTAGTTACACCTTGTCACACCTCACATCCGCTGATTTTGGCATACAATCCCACAACGTGGTCTTCAACCCATGCTTGTGACCCCACTGAAGTCACTGAAGACCCATCCATCCCATTATGGTTGGGTAAATCGGTAGATCTAACCAAAAAAAAACAAGTATAAGTTGTGAAAACATAATGGTTAGATTTATGGTTAGTTTGTGAAACCATTTAGTTTCCTCTAACTAGATTTAGCTTGAAGTTAGATATGTAAATCTAACCATAAATCACAACTTTGTGAAAACATCGTAAACTAATGTTGTGAGTCAATCATAAACTTCCGAAAAGTTGGAGGAATCCAAGCCATTTCTGGTGAGCGGGGGAGAGTTTTTGGCTTTGGCTTTACTGCCTGAATCACAATGGTATAATGGGGTATAATTATATCATTATTATTTATGGCACATCAAGTATACAAGAACGCTCATTAATGATAAATAGTAATAAATGGTTGTATCTACCAATATTTATCTACAA
>BGPT01003014.1:27500-56271 GCA_003297045.1 Symbiodinium sp. clade C Y103
TGGTATTTACCATGTTTTTTTCTTTGTACCCATGAAAATATAAACATGTTGAATTCGCAATTCCATTGGTGAAATATTCCCAAACAAAAAGAAAATCATGGAATTACCATGAGAAATGACTCATCCACCAACCACCCAACCGACCAACCAACAAAACAAACAAGCAAACAAAACAAACAACGACGACAACAACGTCTGACAACGACGACGACAGCCACACAAAATGACGCACCAGCCCCAGACCTAGAGATTGAAACCCAACAGCCATTGCTGTTGGACATTTCATCTCAAAAACAAGAGAAACTCATTCCGAATGAAATCAAATATATCCTAAGTGTATCAGATTAAATCCCTGATGTTTCTATATGTTTTGTATTTTTTAGTGCATTCTGCCAAAAAAACAACGAGAAACAGCACGTCCCAATGGTTTCCCCCGTTCGGCGCTATCTCTTCGGCCGTGTGACACGACCGCATCGCTGGCCCAAGTGGACCTGAGCTCCGGCAACGACGTGCAAAGTACACGAAGAACGTCGTTGGGAAGAATTTCTGTAGACAATGTGGGGAGATATGGGGAAAATATGTCTATGATTATGATGATTTCCTACTTATCTGGTTGATGGTTTCAAACAAATTGTTATAAATTCTTCACCCAAATTGTTTTACTAACATTAATGTGGGTAAAACAATGCCATAAACCACCCATGACTGGGAATGGTTTATACCACCTATTTATGGTGAAATTGGGGATTGTCGATTATTTTTTTACCAACATTAATGGTGGATTAATTGATGGATTGATGGTATCTTTATTATATAGAAACAATACATATTTATTATTGATGGATTGTTTACTGTTGAGATTTAAAGATACCAACAAACAGTAATAATCTATTATATATACCCACATTAATGATGACTATTGGTTGTTTACTAACATTAATAGATATCCTCCCATCCCATCCATTCCCATCCCCTCTCCCGCTGCCTGCGCTGTTCTGGGCTGCCCTCGGCCTCCGCACCATCTTGGGCTTGCAAACTGCGCTCTGGGCAGCACCGTAGTTACCATAAGCCTGTCCAGGGATAGTTTGATATATTGTTTCAATATGTTTTGATATGTGTATTTACATTTAGTTGGATATCTGTAGTTAGGGTAGTTATAGACCAACTGGTATATATATATACATAGAGATAGAATTAATTATGTATAATATATCATATATTACATTTATCATCACTAAAGTTATATATGATAGTATACTGCTGGATTATGGTAATTATACCAACTATATGTCAACCCCCAAAAAATATACAAAAAAGTTGGAAGCATGAAAAATATGAAGAAACTATCAGATACACCAGCCTCGAAACACGTTTCTGTTGTTTTGGAGGTCACTATGTACGTGTATATATATATATATACATGCATATGCACATCTGAATACATGAACATGTATGTGAATATATATATATATATTATATGTATGAAAATATACATATGTATATATATGTGAAGATGTATGTATATAATCTATATATATACATATATATGTGAAGATGTATGTATATTTGTATTATGTATATATTATGTATATATCATGTATATATATACATATTATGTATATATTATGTATATATTATGTATATATTATGTATATATATATATTATGTATATATTATGTATATACATATATATTATGTATATATTATGTATATATATATATATTATGTATATATTATGTATATATTATGTATATAGTATGTATATATTATGTATATATTATGTATATATTTTGTATAGATTTTGTATAGATTATGTATATATTATGTATATAATTATGTATATATTATGTATATATTATGTATATATTATGTATATATTATATGTATATTATATGTATATATATACACGTTATTTATAATATATAGTATCATATATTATATATTATATATCTGAACATGTATATTTCTATGTCGCGGTATAATCGGGACATTTCAACCCAGAGATAAGAAGCCATGTGGCTGTCATATAATACGGGATTATAGAATGGAATGAAAAATGATATGGGAACTACCCGCAGATACTGGGGATCAAATCACGTATAATGCGGGTATATAATATATAGTAATAATATATACATATATGATTATACATGTTTCTTTATTCATTTATGTATTTATTAATGGATTCATGACCCTCCCCAAGTATGGCTATATCATCTAACCAACCTGACCACCTGGCACATCACATTAGAAGAACACAACAACAACAACAGAAAGATATGGAGGGGTCCTAAAGTAGGGGTACCCCCAAATTTTACATGTTTTCTCATGGATTTCCATTATAAACCATCCATTTAAGGGGTACCCCCAGTTATGGAAACCCCCAAATCAGTGCTTCTTGCAGTCGGGAGACCAGTGGTTCTGCCAACAAATCCAGGGGTTTGTCTGAGAATCGACTCTCCCAAAATTGGATGGTTTATATAATGTGGTTTATCAATGGGTTTGTCTGGAAATGGGGGGTATACCACCCAAATGGCCATTGTAATATAGGAAAATTGCAATTAACCAATGGTTTTGGGGGTACCCCATTTTCAAAGAAACCCCAATGATTATCATTGTTCTGTGAAAACTATAACATTTCACTGACCTGAAATAAGACTAGATTAGAATAATATGGAATAATTATCCCTAGTGACCATCATCTATGGTGAGGTCGTAGTGAGGTCATCCGTGGCTGTCCCGCCGAGTGACACGGGCAAACAAGCCAGTGCTGATGTGCTTGTAGCAAGCAAGCCATGGGGCCTCAGAGAAGATCTTCCAGGGCTATCCTCTGGTAATTTGTTACATAGCTGACGAGAAAATCACCTTTTTAATACCAATAAACCATGTTTTTTTAACCATTTTTAAGAGGTAAACCATTTATGTCCATTTTCAATAGCTATGTTAGTTTACTGGAGGGTAGCCTCCAGTAACACACAAAAAAGATATAGAAAATCGGCCATTTGTAAATCAGGGAAGGAACGTCCATTGGGAAAGTGATGGGACCTTTTCTTCATCCTGAAGTCCACATAGAGCGAAAGCTTATGGGAAAAGGATCAGATCCCATCCTTCGAAAAATAGCTTCCCAAAGGTCCCCAAAGGTCCCCATCTCAAAATGAGGACACAAAATGGGACTATTGACACACGTGATTGTTGGGTAGCACTAGAACATCCACCAATTTTTTTTCGGTAGAATCCCTCTTTTTTATGGAGGGCAATTACCTTTTGGAGGGCCAGTCAGATTGTTCCCTTGAGGTAACGGCTCCGAAAAAATCAATGATATCCAATTGCACAAGTTACATACCTGAAGAAGTTGGTTGTTATTGGTTTTATATGGTTTTACTGTATTACATTTCTATACTGCTCTTTCTCAACCAGACTTATAAAGTTTCATAAGGCTCCTTTTCATTCTCTAGAGTCTAGATATTTAGATGCTATCTAGATATTACGTATCAATAACCATACAAGAGTGACTGCCTATAGCATGACCACATCCCTTAAATCCATCCTTAAATCCAACATAGAACAAAAATTGGGTTAAAAAAACAATGGTAACGTCCAAGAACGCCATAGACAATACCATCTAATATGAGGTGTAAATCTCTCATTTGAATATGATATGGGTCAAAATTCGGTACCGCAGCAATCAAAGGTCAAACATAGCAATATAGATTATTTTCCCAGCTATAAACCTCCATTTCTCTCGGATTTCCTTGCTAGGCACGTTTGACTATCGGAGGGCCAGAATCTGTGGTCCGCGGGCCAAACCTGAACCTTCATCCAGTGGGTTCCCTTTTCCCAAGTGCATCTGAAAATAGGCCACCCCAAAGTTTGATCAACTTGGGGTATCCAAACCATTTGTTGATCCAAATGAAGCCTGCAAAGGGATTCAAATCATGGGCTAGATTCAATGTCCCAAATCCCCCTTTTGGGCTGGTTCAATCCCATGAAAATGTCAGTATCCCCCAAAAAAAATCCTTTCAGATCATGATCGTTGACATCCAGGTATCATCAATTCATAACCATTCTCATCAATAACCATCATTATGGTCACTAACAACCATTAATAACCGTTATCAGAATTATCATTATCATATGGTCAATCATCGATGGTTATTAATAACCATTAATAGCTATTAATAACCATTAATATCACTGGATTGGTTTATGGGAAAATTTACAGGAAATCTCTATATTTGATGGGAAAATCCATGGTTTCCGGTAAATGTTCCCATTAACCAATCCAATGATAATAACCATCAATAACCATTGTTGTATATCTGTCTCAACCATCAACCATTGGAGGATCATCACCGTCCCTGGGCTCCCCGGGCGCAGGGCTTCTGCCCGGCGCCCAGTCCGTTGATGGGGCTGCAGGGCTGGCCCTCTGCCGTGTAATCTTCCGGCTTCACGCCTTAGAGTGCCGAGCTGAACAAGGTCATTGGATTGGTTTAAGGGAAAATTTACAGGAAACCTCTATATTTGATGGAAAAATCCATGGTTTCCTGTAAATTTTCCCATGAACCAATCCATTGACAAGGAGATCATCGGGTTTTTTTGAGCCACTGAAAGAATGGGATAAGTCCAGGAATCAGGGACTTTCTAACCATAGCTATCAACCACTAGGACTTTACTAAGTGAGACGATCCTCCAAGTAGAGTTATAAGATATCAATCAGCTAATATTTACTATAGTATGTATGATGATGATATCACTATACCTATATAACAATGTTCATAATTATCGGGTTTTAACCTGATGAGTTCTAGATCAGGAAAGTTATAGTTCTCACGAGTTAAATTGTCCCTATAACACATAGGTATCACTATCAGTATAATAGATATCATCATTGGTCTAATTTATAAATATAGTATAACTAGAAGTTCTCATGGATGGCTTAAAGATAAGGAATAGTTATAGTGATAATTGTATCTTATTATCATACTTAAGTCTTATATCAGCATAAAGTTATGACTATAATGATCTAGAATATACATAGGGCTGCAACTTATATACATACACATAATCATACAATATATGTATATATGTATATATTATATTTCTAAATATATAAGTTGGTTTATAAGTTGGTCCACAACCACCCTCCGTATATACCCTCTGGTAATTTAACATATAGCTATTGAAAATGGCCATTGATAGTTGATTTTCCCGTTAAAAATGGTGATTTTCCAGAGCTATGTTAGTTTACCAGAGGGTATCCAGACAACAATCATTGAATCCACGAACGTTCGCCGTTTGTTTTGGGGGGTCCTTCCTGTGACTTGTTCGCGGCTTCCGAGCACGTCTAACCCAAAGCCAACTTCTGGGAGAATGAACCGATTACCAGTTATAAAACATATCTAACTATGGATCTTTCTATACAAATGTGATACATATATATGTATAGAGACATATACATATGTATATATATATATATTATATGATGCATATACATATGCATATTCTTTTATTTGACGTAATTGATCAATGCGTATCTTGAAGGACAAACATAATTTTCATAAGATTCAACCAAGAAAACTGAGGTGATTTAACCGTAAAAACCATCCGAAACCCCATCTACTAAGTCTTACGACCAAGTCCACGGATCCTTCCAGCGGTAACATGGAACACGAAGATCATGTAAGTTGTTTGCCTTTTGGCATAACATTGCATAACTAGCATGGCCAGGAAATCCTTCAGAAATGTAGGTGACGATTTTCCAAAGAAGGTCATCTCCCAGCTATGTTGGATTTCACCAGTGGGTTGCCAAAACATGGTCTATCATCAATAAGACACAATCTTAAAACAGGGAAAACAAATGAAACATCTAAAGTTTATTCATCAAGTTGCCACATTTTTCCCATCATTTGAACAGTTGAACACAATAAAAGGAACTCGTCATAGCAGCATAGCACGACAAATTGTCGCTCAACTCAGACGTGACACTCATCCATGCAGAGGCAGACATCACCTGTGGCAATAAACCATCCCCAATGAGGGAAGATATGTAAAATTGGGATGCCTATCCCATTATATATCCACAGGTTATCCAATACTATGACTATCCCATTATATGGAATTATATGGAATTATTGGATAACCTGTGGATAGTCATAGTCAAACCATCCCAAATTCGGGTTTTAAATGGTTTTAAGAATTACTGAAGATGATGTCAAATGACCCCCGAATAGTTGATTTTGATGAAGCAATTCGGAAAAGCCCTAAAAATATGGAGGTCTCGTTCGCTGGTAAAATCCTCGAACTATTGCTGGTGGATTGTCCAGCAAGCCATGTTTGATTGCTGGAGGGTAATAGGGATAATGATGATTTCAGTTAGGGGCACCCTATTTGCAAACAAACCCAAGAGTATTTATCATTTGCCGAGGTTGTTGCTCCAAGAAAAATGGAGAGTTTTCCCCCAGCAGAAATTGGGATGTATCCCGATGCCAACAAATCCAGAGTGCCATTGGTCAAATCCAACATGTTCAGTGGAGTGACCAGATGAGATCCCATTTTTTGTTGGTTGAATCACACCAAACATCCCCCAGTTGGATGGGGATCCCCATGGGCCCCGAAACGCCAATCCAGTTTCGAGGAATATGGTTTTCTTCGTCAAGGCTCGAGTTGTTCCATTTTTTCTGAGGGAAAAAAAAATCACAGGACACGGGTTTCTTTAGAGTCCCGTTAGAAACATATGAAAATACCTTCCGGCCATCAAACATAGCAATTGGAAATCCATTATAAGGGGAGGCTTAAATGGGAAAGTCATCTATAAATGGCGGATTTTCCATTGCCACGTTTGATTACCAGAGGGTATGTTCCCTTCAATTTGGGAATCGCTGCTTGAAAAAGCCTTCAAACTCGATGTAAATCGCTAGCTTGCTCTTCATTCTGCATCTATTCCCCAATGCCTTTTCAGATTTTAACACTGTTATCATGTATGGTCTAGTATGGTCCAGTTGTAGCCTGTGGTCATTGTGTACATTCATCCCCCAAATCTGTTTTTGGAAACCTACTTCTTCTACAAAGGCCGTCCTACTCTCATGTGGAAAAGAACTGCTTGAAAGCCATTTATTTGGATGTTCATGGCGGGCCAGTGGGTGGGTGGAGCGGATCCCTATAGAGAAAAATGCCTGGCTTCCTCACATCGTTCTGAGTGGTTTCATCATATTTTCTCAGGAATTCCACGTTTTTGTTGCCCTCTGGTAATGTCAAAAGGCAATTAATCGATTGGTAATCGTCCATGGTCCATGGCTATTGTTAAACTACGAAAACGTACATCAGCGCCAAACCTGAACCATCGACATCTTGGACAGAGGTTTCCACTTGAACCCAAGTGCACAATGGTGTTGTTGTCGTCAAAATGGCAAGGTTGATGCGTTTTTTCTGCTTGTTGATGTTCCGACATGTCAAACATGTTGATGTATATGGCATGTTTATCTTTTGGACCATGGAATGTTGCGGTGTTCCGTTTTTTTTGCAACAACGCCATGATATCACAACAAAAATCAATGGTTTGTCAGTGCATGATTTGTTCACTATCATCAATTTGAGTATGGGGCGAATCATTGCGGTATACAGTAGTACTAAATGGACCCACATTCTTACGGTCCGCCAACTTTGCCTCATGTCTAGCTTCCTGATGTTTCCTGTAATTCCAGATGTTTGTTCCAGGAAACGCGGAGACATAAGAAACTCATTTTTGGTTTCTAGTTTTTTGAATCTTATCTACTTTTCATCAATATGTTTTTCCTCTATCACCCCGTATCAGTCTCCCATCCAAATCCATTTCTGAGTCTCCGACGGCAGGAGACATAAATGGGTGGTAGCTACTGGGGACCTGGGGTGCTACGCGCCCGAATGCGGGAGTGGGCCGTTGGTAGCGGCCGTAGCCACGCAAGTGTCCTGGAGAAAGCTGGGCGGCTGCTCAGGATTATGATAAATACCTATTTTGAAGAGTTATCTCAAGGGTTCTCAAGGTTTACAAATATTACCCTCTGGTGAACTAACATAGCTATTGAAAATGGCCATTTATAGTGGATTTTCCCGTCAAAAATGGTGATTTTCCATATAGTTATGTTAGTTTACCAGAGGGTACCAAGTAAAGTGTCTGCAAACTTCCGAGTTACGGACGAATGTCCTGTCTCCTCATCGTGATTACCGCGGCAAAAGTTCGTGGTGAATTCACCGGTGTACAAGAATCCGTGGCGCGAAACCCTGGTTTTTTGCAGGTGGCTCATGGGGTCACAAAAGGAGAGTCTGTGCTTCTCCGGGCCTCAGGTTGGGAAATGGATGCGGACAAAAATCGCACGAGACTGTAGCGAAAGCTCAATTCGCACTTCAAAATGTCACGTTCGGAGCACTTTTGAAAATTCAAGGCAGAAGGGAGTAATTAATCCAGACAAGAGGCTTCTGGAAGAAGTAGCTGAGAGAAGCGCTAGTTCAGCGAAGAGGCTTAGTGAAGAAGTAGCTCCACAAAGAACTAGCTCCACAATGTATAGCTCCCTCATCCATCCGTTCGTTCGTAATTTCATTCATTGATTCATTGATCCACAAGTCGCTGGGTAACCATTGATTCGCTGTTTCATTGATTGATTCACTGGTTCAGACATTGGTTCACTCACTCACTCACTCAGTCAATCATTTATTCATTCATTTATTCATCAACCCACTCATTGATCCACTCATTGATTCACTCACTCATTGACTCAATGCTTGATTCATCCTCTCTCCAGTTCATTCAGGTTCATTCAATGATTTCCTCATTCATTGACTCGTTCAATGAATCATTGACTCTTTCATTGGTTGGTTCATTCCTTCATTGATTCACTCAGTAGTGAGTCCATTCAGTCGCGCGTTGATTGCTTCACGCCATGTCATTGGCATATCAACAACCATACCATTTATTGGTGAGCCTAACAACCTCAACTGCTCATTGCTTCTGCATCAGACAGTCCTTTTTCGGGCCGGCAAGGGCAGGCACTACCTTGTTTTTTTAATGTGGGATTCAGCCAAGCCATAAACCATGCCCCCAAGTTTGGTAGCGACGGCTTCAGCTCGATCCAAAAGTCTGCTGGGAACCATGGCCATCCAAAAAAAAAAGCTCTTCTGGTAGGATTTCCAGATTTTCTGGCCATCTTAGAAAATCTTCAAAAAAAATATTATCTGGTTGGGTTTAGTATATCGGAATCAAAATCGTAAATACTGTAAAGTTGTACGATAATCTTCTCTCCCCCATGTCCATGTGCCAAAACTAAAGTGCCGATCCCGACCTCTGCAACATTGGGGGGTGCTACAGATTTCAATGTTCAAAAACATGGGACTGTATGCGCAAAAAAAATCATCTGGCGGTACCAAGGGGGCTGCTCACTGGAATCAGAACGAGCACCATCCTACAAAATGTTCCTAGAGGAGAATATTCAAGTGAGATGTCACTAGACAAACATCTTAAAATAAACTAAAACAATATATTGTCATAATATTAAATATGGTATGATGTATGATGCAACCAATAGGTAGCTAAGAAACCCTGAAGAATCTGAGGGAGGCTCACCCTCAGACTGACCCTGAACCTGCCCGGCCCCTGCAGAACCCCCAGGAAGTGCCAGCAACTAGCACCAAAACATTCCGAAGCTGACCAAATAACTCCAGGAACCTTCCCAAACCAAACACGAACCAGCACTGAAACCTCAAGAAACCTCCCGGAACCAACGCAAACGGAGCTGTACGCACCCTGCTTTCCACAGAAGAATAACGAAGAATGCCTCAAGAATGCGTGAGTGAGACCAATTTTGAAGACCTGCTAATAATTTCCACCACTTAGACATGAAAGCCATGCGCAGACGAGAGCCAGTTTCACCCCGCTGAAGTCATGTCAGGTAGACGCCAGGATACGCCAGGGCATGATTTTCATTGAAGGGTGCGCACGCGAGGCCGTGACCTTGTATTTGCCATGTTCAATCCTTTTCATATTCCATTTATAATGGATGGTTTATAATGGAAAATCCTACTAAAATGGATGATTTGGGGGTACCCCTATTTCAGGAAACCTTCATATTCCACTACCCTCCACTGATTTGAGCTAAAGGACAATCACCATGTTCCAATCATCGGTCATGTCGTGTCAATTCCAATCATCGCTCCTGTGGCATAGCCGGCATAGCCCTTGATACACTTTTGGCCATGACCTGGGTTGATCCCCCAACGAATGGCGTCCGAGGGTGGTGAAGAAATCAACCCCGGGCTTAAGGCATGACTCGCACATAGCATCAAGTAAGCTACGAAAACGTCGGAGATTGACAGTAGACTACTCTGCGATTTTTTTTTACTATCTATGGATTCAATTACCATTGTGATCCATCTTGCCAGATCTTGTATCATCCCAGAAAAAATATCCAACATCATGTGGGGACGGGTCAAAACCTATTACTACCATATTTGTGGGGAGTAACCATTTTTTATCATCTTTTCCCATGCCAGACACGATCGAATCGAGGCGTCGGCATGCAACAACAAGAATCAACAGAAAGGAAGATGAGTCACGAGATGGAATGGGGCATCAATAGGCTTATAATTGTATATCATCATCATCATCATCATCATCATCATCATCATCATCTTCTCTCTATATCTATATATACCCTCTGGTAATTTGTTACATAGCTATTGAAAATGGCCACTTGTAGTTGATTTACTTTTAAAAAAATTGTGATTTTCATTGATTTTCCATCGCAATCTGTTGGTAAACCTATGTGGCCTTGGCTCCCATGCAGGTGAGGTCGCCGTGGCAGGCGTGGAAATCGCCGTTGTCCGCCTTCAAAAGGTTCCCAGAGTTAAAAAAAAAAAAAAGCGGCAGTTGTGTCCTTTTTTGGGATGAAAACAGAGGTATTTCATAGTGTTTCCATTTTGGGTGTGTCTGAAAATGGATGAACCCCCCCATAAAATCGGCATTTGAATAGGGAAAATCATGAGAACGTATTGCAATTGGGAGTACCCGAGTACCCAAGTTTGAGACAAATCTATTTTTGACATCATACAATGGAAAAAAAACAAAAAACCATGGATTGATTTACTGCTGGTGAATTTCTTATTACAAATTGAGCAGATGTGTCTGCTTTGAAAGGATTTGCTGCCTTTAGAATTCTTGGCAAAACCGATACGAAAGCCAATTCTTGAAAGCTTGGAAATAAAACTTGCTCCTATAGTCAAGAAAAACACATGGGTTTGAGAGATGATGATTTACCAGACTTCAAAATGACGATCGCGATGGGTCCCTATGATGTAGATAAAAGCAGCCACGGAGACACGGAAAACATGCCAACTTGGGAGCTATTCCCCTCCTCAATAACCTGTAATCCCATCCCCCTAAATATTCCACACACCGGAAATGGTTGCACGGTCTATCCACGCGCACCAATCACGACACACTTTAAAGAAACAAATCGCTGGAACCTTGTAATTATATGATCTTATAGTATTATGCTAGATGTTGGGCAAATGAATGTCATTCTGATGTCATATATAAATATATATCATCTTACATGCACATGCTTGTACTTAGATGAAGTGAAATGACACACACCATCCAAAAAAAAAAAACATCCTCCTACCCTCTGGTAAATTAACAGTTCGACCCTGAAAATAACCAATCGTTAGTGGAAACTAATCTTCCAACCCCTATCTGGCAGGGTCTATGTTAATTTGCTGAAGGGTAATATATAGTATTCTCTCAACACTCCCATTCTATGGTCCCATTCAACGAAAAACCATGGTGAATCTGGGAGGCACCCGTCCACAGAACTCTCCTTGGCGATGCACGGCAGTTTGGGATGGCCGTCTTTCTGTAATAAGATGAGGCCCCCATATGAAACCATGGGAAAACCGTGATTTTCCCAAAAAAAATTGGGAGTTCATGGGATTTACAGGTGATTTACAGCTGATTGATGATAGCGAAGTTGACTCTTGCAACTAAGGTGCCTCACCCTGAAGGGTTTGACCAACCATTGTCTTTTTCAATGCTTTTCGTGGTATCCCTATTTTTTGCACAACCATATTGGATGATGTTCTGGGCATGTCTCAACCCCTTCCTGTTACAAATCACCCACTGCCATGGCATAGGGGTTGGGTTATGACCATCCCCCAAGGACTGGGTATGCAATCCACCTGGTGATTATAGTTGGTGACATATCCCGTATAAATGATATATTATGCCCATAATTATTGCCCAGAATTTATATCATATCCCATTCAATCCCCATTTCAAGTGGATAAATCCAACTATAACTTGACCACCACACATATTATCTTTTCTGAACATCACTTTAGCGACGACTCCGGGCGAAGTCTGACTAGCCAGGCAAAACCGAAAGTGTGGATGGCTCAATTTCAATAAGCTAGTTATTGGGACCTCAATAGATTGGGCCATGACTTTGGGATGACTAAGCAATAATTGGGAAAAATTGGGAAATTACCTCAATAGATTCGTTTCAGACAAATAAATGGGAGCTGAAGATTTTGTATGCCACTGGACCCATAAACGTTGTTGACTTTTACCATCTACCTCAGCATCCTCGGATCATGTCGCCCGGATCCACTCATCAACTCTCGGGTTGATAAAAGCAGTGTTCAAAATCCCGAAATGTCATTCCAGACTCTACTGGTTGGTTATGAACGGGATTCTCCTATTGGATTATTGTAATCTCATGTAATCTCCAAGAGAATGGTCAGTGTAATCCCCGAACTAATCATCTGGGGTTTTGAACCCTGCTCGCATGTGTTCACATCAAAATGGTCTCTGGCTGCTACTTCATGTTGAACTTCTCCAGGTTTTAACCCGGGACCCAACACGAATCGCTTGAATTTTGAGGAAATTACCACAATCCATGACCAATTTGGCGGGTCCAAACAGGCAGTTTTTGGGGCTCAATGGTGCTTAAACCACCGCAATCCACCATTCTTCATGGTTAAATCACCATCAGATCGATCAACCACCATGATTTCTAGTAGAAATAGGTTCCAACAGGTCTCCACAGGGATGAGTGGAGTGAAGATCAAGTGGAGATCCCAGAAGTATCTTGGGCCAATCTTGGGCGAAAAGTCTCTGATATTTCCTCAGTGAGGTGTATGTTTTCGCATGTTTTCGCATGTTTTCGCAAAATTTTTGGGGGGCTGGTTGTGAAGTTCTGAAGAAGACACATCTATTGGTTTCACGACGTTTCACGACCAGCCACGTCGCCCAAAAATGAAAACCCCCCCTTCTCCGGAACCCTGGTGATGCACCGGATCTCTTCATGAATTGGTGCTCCAGTCATGGTATGTAAAGGTATTTTGAATGATTTTAAATATATATATATATATTTAAATGGATTACCCTCTGGTTATTTAACGGTTCGCCATAGAAAATCCCCGAACTAAATGGAGGTTTCTAGCTGGGAATATCATCCAAAATTAGCCATAGAAAATCCCCAATTTTGGCTTAACGAAGCATCCCAACATCCATTGGGATGATGTCGCCCAGCATCCCAGCCGTCCGTAGTACGTCGGCCGCTGAGCTGTGGCTGCCACCGAGAGCACAACCTGAACGTTGCGGATGTGTCGCTGATATGTTTTCTTGGAGTCCATGAAAGGGCAAGTTTTTGATATCATATGATCACATGATACTTTCTTAATGGGGAAAATGATGTTTTAATGATGTTTTCAACTAGTGGTTAGTTGATGTTAGTTGCTTAGTTTCTGTGACCCAAGTGAACTAATCCATAAGCTATCCGCAGCCATCTTTGGGGCTACGATCACCAGTGAACTAACGAACCATGGCCGTGTCGGTGTGCCAACAATCATTAGGGATCCACAAGCACCAGAAATGTCGTTCTGTGATTTTCTATGTGTGAACCTTAAACACAATATGTTGATGTTTCTAAACATTGGAGATATCCCAAATACCATCAAATACCACTTAAGTTGATGACGAAAAATGATGATAACCCATTGGATCTTCCGTTTTTTCATGTTTTTTTCCCATCCATTTCGGAGAGCCATCCAGGTTCCCCGAGTTTTCACGGATCATCCCTCTGAGCAACGAAAAAACATGGCCATTGAAAATCCCCTAAAAAGGGAAGATTTTCATGGGACAATGTCCTCCATTGGGTGAAAAAGATCATGGATTTTTACCGGTATACCATACCAATGGGGCCCATAGAATCCCCAGTGGTTGGGATAGAACCCAAAAAACTATGGTTTAATATGATAATATCATAAATATCATAAATGATGAGTGATTTGCTTTTGCCATGTTTTTTTTGTACCAGAGGGTATGAACATGCCTCATGCTTCATGAGACTGGCGAAGCCAAGGTGTGTTTCAGTCACATTTCAGGGGTCATCTGCAGATTTTTTTCCTATGAAGAAAGCATCCAAAATCCATCGAAAATCCAGCTTTTGCTTCACATATCTTTATGGGTCGACTTTTTTAATCGTCCTGAAGTGAGCTATTTGTTTAGGATTTCCCATCCCAGTATCCTGGCTCGCATCCCTATGGGATAGAATCAACAATCAATTTCGCATAGTATCCCTATGACACCAGGTGGTACAACCCACATCTCATCACCATCATTTTTCAATCACAGTCCCATATCTTTGATACTCAAAACATGTACTAAAACCCCATTAACCATATGAAATCCCTATAATTCTTGGATCTTTGATGGTTGAGGCCGAGCCCCCCGACGTACAGCAACTTCATGGTTTTTATCACCGGATGCCTCAGAAATTCTGAGGGTGAGCTGTGATGAGGTTATATGGTCTTATATGGTTTTGCATGGTTTTGCATGGTTTTGCTTATGGCTTTGTATGGTTTTACATTGTGGTTTTTAGTGGTTCCGATAATTTTGATGACATGCTGAAACAAATTTGACATATGGCTATGGCTCAAAAAACGGGTATGGATCGAGGCTTTGGATCGAGGGTATGGATCGCCTGTGGGTCCGGGGTATGGATCGGTACCTTACATTTTGAGCTGCAGCCATATGACATGAAGCCGTAAACCCGAGTAAGACTTGCCTGGTTGCATTTGGCACCATGGATCTGAGTGAAGGATAGTGAAGGTGTGTCCGAAAAGTGGGGGGTGCACATCAAACTGCCATTTCCACGGAACACATATGATATGCGGGGAGACCCATGTTTGGATGAATCCGTTCTTGATCTTTTGTTTACTACATTCAGTGATGAGAGATATACGCCAAACATATCCAAACATGACAGTAAATGAATATAAATAATTCCCCTTGTACTGTTGTCATTCAGTACGGGGTAATACAAAAACTGGAAATCCATATAATCCATGGAGTTCCTAAACATCATACGAAACATGGATCATTCGCACAAAGCAATGATAATTTGGCCCCATAGGTTTCCGTTTCATGGTGAAATGGTGGATTTCCCACTGGGCCCTGTGGATGCGGGAAACCGGAAATGCTGACCCATTTTGAGTATTTCCAGTGTCCACAGATCGAGTTGCGACCATGAGTCATTTTTTGGATACTGAGAAAATACCTGCAGGATATTAGCGTCATGCCGAAAAAAAGGCTCAATTCAAAGTCACTACAATCCCAAGGTCAGTTGATGTTGCCAGTATCTGCGATTGGTGACCAACTGCTATCCTTTCATTTCCATCGACGTCCTTACTTCAAGCAATTCGTTGGGATCCAATGCTCAAATTTCCGATACTTCCAATCCACATCTTTGAATGTATTTGGATGTATTTGGTGTCATAAATTCCTTCAGTGTCAACATCGACCTATACAGGAAGCGGACAATGTCATTCCTCTGCGTCCATGGAATGTGCATGTACACGCCTTGGTCATAAGCAGCATGTCTCATCCCTTGGTCAGCGATGATCCCTGAGTGCCCAGCAGTGCCGAGCTTCGAACTGCTGGACCCGAACTCTTTGATTCTCTGTGCTTGGCACGAAATCTTTGAGCCGTGACCCGCGAAGCAGTGAATCATCCCAAAGGACTTCGCGGGTAAAAATCATCCCCACATGCTTTTTGTGGTTGGCTTTCCCATTGCATATGAACAAAACACTATGTCTGTGGAAACTCTGGAAATGGGTCAGACTGCCCCTCATCGTACCAGGCCATAGCAATGAAGATTCAGTGGAGATTCTAACCTTCGCCCAAGGATCACCTGCAGCAGAAATATTGAGATATTCCGTCCTTGAAATTCAACAAAACTCTTAACCCCCATGTTGAGAAGGGAGAAATTTGGGTTGCAGTCTTTCCATCCTATTTTTTCGGGGGCTAGCATGTTTTTCTTGCAGCAAAACCCGATTTCTATTGGGTTGGGAACCCATTTTTCTTGGGTCATCACCCAAATCTCCTTCATTCATTCAGTCACCCCAGTAAAATCCCCAGGCTCAGGCTCACTCGTGCAATGCCCGTTTATTGGCATGACTGCATGACCCTAATAAGCCCTCGCTGGTTTGTAGGGCTTCCCAAGTTCCTAGTTGATTATGATCATCCTCAATATCTGTATGCCCACAACAATCCACCAACTGAGCAGTGTTCAAAATCCCGAAATGTCGTTCCATTCATTTCCATTCTACTGGTTGGTTAACAGGGATTCCCCGATTGGATTATTAGAATCCCCTATATATTGGGTATATATAGTATAATATAGTAAAATCCCCTACTTTCAAGCACCATGAAAGACTGCGGTTCTTTTCACCGAGACGACTGTCTTGCGCCGCGGAACGTTGCGTTTCATCTTCAGCTCCTAGGCGGACCCCAAGTCCATCATCCAAGTGATTCACCTGGGGAAAACAATGGTTTAGGGTAGCGGTACCCCAATTTTAAGATAACATTCATATGGAGGTTTCCCAAAATGGGGGTACCCAAATAGCTGGATGGTTTATTTCATGGAAAACACGATTAAAGTAGATGATTTAGGGGTACCCCTATTTTAGGAAACCTCCACATTCATAATAGATGTGATGATAAAGCAAGAAACATCTGTAGTATAAAGCAACACATCATGAAACATGTGAAAGACTGATTTTCAACAGGTAGACCCACATGCGACTCATGGTATCGAATGTGTTTTGTTTCCTCAACCAGAATTTTGATGAGACAGTCACGACAGGGAAACAACATGTTCTATATATCATATGACATATGTAATACACAATAATACAATCAGAATGGGACTGTGCTGGGGCATGTTTCCCGGAAAAACCCTATGTGTTGTTCACCAAGAAAATACGGGGTACACCAACCCAGCTGCTTGATGGGTACCACCATCCCACAAGCTGGGACATGTTTCAGGGACAGGAAAAAATATATGGTAGGTGAATGACGGGGGAACTACAACCATCCACAAACACGTCTTGCTGAAGGTCAGATCATTAGTATGTCTTGGAAACATCCAGGGCGGTTGCGAGTTGCCAAACACTTGAACCCTAAAAAAGTATCTACCAAAACAACAAGGACTTTGTTGCGCAACTCCGATCAAAAGGAAGTTCTTACGAAAATTCGCACCAAGTCATCTGCAATCAAATGGTTTTGTCTAAAAATGCTGCCATTTCCCCAATCATGGCCATTTCATCGGGAAAATAATTTGTTTATCCGTCAAATTTAGGGTACCACTATTTCGGTAAAAAAACAAATGACTCAACAATACTCAACATATCTTCATTTTTCATCATTTTTCCAGATCTCTACCGGATCTGGATCAATCTCCAGCCATGCCCCTGGTCCCTGCCTCGGAGCGACCTCAGGAGAGGCGATCGCGGTGGAATCCTACAATCTTTTTGAAGGAAAAACATGGCGTTCTTAGAACGAACCAATTCGCAACCTCTGGTAGTCCACAAAAAATAAGAATCTTTTGCTGGTTATGATGAGTTTCCATTTGTTTCCATTCATAGCGAAAAAAACAACATGATCAAACTTCTGGGTCAAGGGGATGGAAGTGGATGAATGATGGGATGAAACAGTCTGATGGTGATGAGATTTTTACATTTTCGGATGAGAATTGGATTGTGGGATTTATAGATATACACTCCCAAAAATCAACATAATACGGCTTGTGAAGACTACCCTGCCAAATAATACGGCTTTTGAAGACTACTTTCCACTCAACAAAATTGGCTGTTTTCAAGGTCTATATTAATTTGGGGGAGGGTAACAGTTTAGATGACATGGGATAGACATATTCTGGATCAACTCCAGATATTTTAATGATGGAAAGACCAACATGAATAAACAGAAAACTTGGTTGTGAATATGCCCATTGAGATTCCGTTGATTTGTTTTTGTTGCATTAGGTGATTGAATTGAAACAACGAACCAAGGTCTTAAAATGTCTTGAATGGGGATATAACCACCAAACATGAGTGTGTCTTCGGTTGAATTTGACCATCAAACAGGAGGATTGAGTTGCAAGAGTAGTTGAATGTTTCTTTTTTTTGCTTGGCGTTGAAATGTTGGAAGCCTTCCGGCAACATGTGGAGCTTCCAAAAGGCCTCTTGCCGCTGTCAAACATTGAGCATGTGTGATCGCAAAGCTTGGAAATATCATGAAATATCAAGCTACAACAATTGCGCATGGAACAAAGCACAGTGGGTATAGAAACCGACAGATTCGTACACTCACTGTATAATACTGTGTATATTCACAAACAAAAGTGGGAATATTGGGTCAAAAAATTGAAACTGTTCCTTCAACCCAGCCCATCTTCAGCAGAATACCTGATTTTTTCCTATGCCTTGAGAAGGCCCGTGGAGGATGGCAGCACCATGGAGATCACCATCAACCACATCCAACGACCATATCACCAGTGGGGGGTTGTAGACTCGCTTTTGAAGCTTACCCTCTGGTAAACTCACATATAGCATCATATAGCTATGGAAAATCATGAATCTTTTCATAGGTAAATCAACTATTTTTATGTCCATGTTCCATAGTTATTTTACTTTACCAGCCGGTACCACCCTTCTTTTTTGGCTTCCCTTCCCCGGAGAAAGCATCCTTTTCCACCATCAAGCACCCGGGATTTTGACGGCCCCGGCTGAGCCCGCCTTCCCTTCCAAGCGATCCTTGATTTTGGCCTTGGCTCTTGTTGAAAACATGGCGAATTGAAGCGTCAAAGCAGGTTCCGGTGAATTAAAAACAACAAACGTCGAAAGAACAAGGATGAAATGTACATGGCTCGGATATCACGACCAAATCAATGGCAACAATTCATGGGGTGAAACCGCTCCACTGCTTTATCAGTGCTGAATCAGCTCCAATTACGAGGATGTTGATGAATCGATGAAGCATTCTAAATCAAGATCGAAATAAGTGCATGAAGGAACATTGTTGTGATCGGATGCCTAATTCATCAAACTGGATCATTGTTTTCATGATGAATCAGATCAGTCAACTTATAGTGATTAAATTCACCAGGCAGTCCAATGAACCATAGTCTATGGCGGTGTTAACTATTCAGGTATAAATAAATGCAGTCCGTGGAAACGTGGCATCAGAGGTTATGAACTATCATCCCATATGGATAGGCCATTAAATGAGGTATCAGGAAACCACACAGTTCATCCAAAGTGGAAATTGTGGGTGTCAGACAACCCATTTTCTGTGTCCATCTCATGTTGAGCCAATCAAGTTTGGAGTTTGGAGACGATGAACTGCCAGTCGAAATTCTTCGTTGCTGCCGGTTGGTTCAATGGGATTGACCACATCCAAATGCGTTGGTTGACCTAAAAAATTGCCATTTGGGAGGTATACCCCATGTTAAGACATACCCAAATGGAAAACATCAATTTCAGATGAAATGACGATCAACATCGCCTCATGTCGGAAAATCACACCACATAGGCTTTGTTTGAAATTTGATGGTTGATCCACTGTATTAACAATGACAATTTTGTTTTTTTTTGTTGTGAAGTCTTCAACAAATCCACGGAACGTCCAATCCGAAGCTGCCTTGAGGTTTCGGAAGACCAAGAAAGCCATGCCCAGATTCACCACCAAAGCACCTCACTGCAGGCTCCGCAGTCTACAGTCGACTTAGCCAGCGACAAATCTGGCGTGAACTTAATGAAATACTAATTGTGAACTGCAACTAACCAGAAACGAAGATTTCGGAATGGATGTTGTTCATCTTTTTTCAGGCTTCTGGCTTTGTAGTTGGGAACCGCCTGGAAAGGATAACTGGCCAATGGGATCCCCTGGATCCTGGATGCCACGTGGCCAGAAAAACCCTTGGCCATGCACGTAACCACGTGACGAACGTCCGCAGCTTTCAATCCTTTCTGTGGAAAAAAATGCTGGGATAGAAAAACACCACCAGAATTGGGGTTTTGACATGTTTCATTTCTGTGGTTAACCAGTAATTTATGAAAAAGAAGCATTCCAATTCCAAGCTGTTCAAATCCCCAGAGGTGGAAACAAACAGGAAATGCTAAGAGGGGGTTTCATTAACATCATCTTACCATATCTATCCATATCTTACCAAATCTATTTAATCAGTGGACCAGCAAGTTTTCACCCGACAAAATGGGCAAACACACCCCACATCAATCCATCACCTGCCCTCAAAAAAGTCACCAAGAAACCCAGAACTTCCGCGTTCGACGCTGGTTGCGAGAGCATGTGCTTGGCGCTGGGGGCGGGGGGCAACACCGCGTCCGTCACCTCAAGGGCCGGGACCATGGTGGAACCGGAGTACCAATGGACGCACAACAACTGGAGTACCATATGAGTCACCTTTGGTCCTAAACCAACCAATTTGAGGTGGCAATTCCCATCCAATTTGGGGACATGAACCATATGCAATTGAATTACTGCAAGGTGTCGAGATGTCAGCAACAAGAGACGACATTTTAGAAAAATACTGAACATTTTATGATCAAGGTGGCAATGTGCTGAAAGGAGAACGAATTCGGACTCACCAACAAACATGTTGGTCGGAACGAAGAAAACATGTCACAAATAATCCAGGTCTAGTCTATATATCATGTATCACTATTTGAACCGTCTCATAAATATAACTTCTTTTAAGTGGGACAAGAAGCAAAACAAGCAACGGGGAGTTCAAATTCTGAACATGTGAAGTGAATCAGTTTGAGAATCCTTAAAGCCATAGCAACGTTTTCCGCAACGACTCATCATGGGATCCATCATTCCAATGACCAGCTGCTGTTTTATGCCAAGGTATACCCTCTGGTAAACATAGACAAAACTTTGGACAATGAACATTTTAATCGGGAAAATCAACTATTTCTATGGCCATTTTCAATAGCTATGTTAAATTACCAGAGGGTACTCCATGTTTCGGCAAAGCCAGATATCGTAGGATTGCCGAAAAACATCCCACAGAATATCCCCACTCTTGTTGGCTTCAGACCCGAATTGGGGCAAATCCCTGTTTGGACAAACCAACGGTGTTTTCGTCAACATCCTATATCATCCCATTATATTCCTGTGATCTCTCCATAAAATGCTTGGTATAATCATTTTGTTCAAGCAGCAGTAAGTTAATCCAAACCACCATAAATCTGATTTTCTGTTAGATTAAATCAAATGAATCAGCACGAATCCCCATTCCCAGATCCCATTTCTGGATATTTCTGGTTTGGGGATGAGAATAACACCAGAAAATCCTAAAGAATCATCCTCAAATGTGGCTAATCCTTAAGAATCCCTAAATTTCTCAATTCTTGGCATCTTCCCCATGAATCCCCACCCTGATCCCCCAAGGTCCCCCAACCAGACCACTCAAACCTTGGGGTCCATCCTGGGCCATGAAAACTCGTGGTTTTTTTTCGGATTTCAGGGGAAATTTTCATGATGGTTTCATGGTGGATTCTCATGAAAAGTGGTGAAAAATGGTAGAAAATTGGTGGTCTAGTGATGGTTTTGCTGATGATTGATTGGGGATAAATGATGCTGATTGATGGTGATAAAAATGGAAGTTACCTGTGGCGATTGCGCGGAAATCCCCGAAATATAAATTGTCATTGAACAATGAAAAAAAAACATCGTACTACTGTCATAGTAGGCCACGTTTGACTGCTAGAGGGTAATCCCTGGACCGTGATACATAATGGCACATATGGCTTTATCTGAAATGGGGTCTACCCCTTAAACATACTTTAAATGGGAACAATGATGATCATCTGTTGCATTGAGGTAATGTCAACCCCGGATAAATAAACCATGTTGCTTGGGGGTGGGTACCATTTTAGTAGCAACACATCAATATTTGGGAGGGAATCCCCCTCATTTATCAACCCGGTTTATTGATCCAGGGTTGACAATACCCCATGTAATAATCTTGATCAGTTGGTCATATCCCATACCCGCATTTAGTTCTACCCATTGTACCACCAAATTAAACCCATTGCTTCTTGGTGATATAATATGCACTATACTACACCTCATCTATCCAATTATACCCATGATATATCGCATTTTACACCCCCAAAACCACCAAATTTCTACCCATAAGAGAGCCATTGTATAATCACTATAGTCCTCAGGAAATCCACCAAATTATAAAGCCATACTCACAAAATCCCATGACATCCACAATATTCCACCATTACCCTCTGGTAAACATAGACACAACTATGGAAAATCGCCATTTTTAATGGGAAAATCAACTATAACTTGCCATTTTCAATAGCTACGTTAGCTTACCAGAGGGTATGGTTTAACATATTATACCATATCATAGTATATCCCATTGTACCAGTTATGTACTCATTACTCATTACAGTATACGGGTATGGGTCAAAATTGGGTACCCCAATAACTGGATGGTTAATACTAAAAAATAGACGAAATATCGGCGGTCCCACAGGTCTTTAATTTTGACCCATACCTGGTTTCTATCATATACACATTCCACACATTGTATTTATGTACCAAATTATACACATGAGATCTATAATATGAATAGATTTAGAGGTAAACTATTTTCAGACAAACCCATATGCCATATGTATATATAATATGGGTTCCAGTATCACACAATCTATAAATCCATCATAATCCATCATATGTTTCATGATATGCCCATGCGATCCACCATTCTTCACCATTCTTCACCCTCCACGCTCCGCGCCTCGCCAACCTCGCCAACCTCGCCGGCCTCTCCAGAGCTGCCCGGCAGCCCAGGAGGGCCCTGCGCGGCACGTGGCACCGCAATGAGGACCGCAACGAGGCGTAGAAAACTTGAGTTTTGGGGAAAATTCTGTTGTTTTCTTCGGATTTTGTTGGGAATTTGGGTAAATTCTGTGGAAGCTTCGGAGGATTCTGGGTGATTTTTTCAGATTTTTGGTCCATGCTTGATGATTTGGGAGGATTTTCATGGATTTGAGGGGGGGATTAGGGCAGTACTGGAGGCTCCTTCGGCAAAACATGGCTCTCACCTTCTGTTTCGTCTATGGAAAGACGATGGCACATGGTTTGCGCAAAATCAGGTGGCAGCCCAAATCTACCATAAAAGGGTTGAATCTCACCCATCAAAATTATGGGTGGTAAATGTTTTCTTTTCTAACATTAGTCATTAATCCATTATATCCCCATGTATCCCATACCAGCATTACCATCATATCTCTAATCAAATACATCAAATTACAAAAAAAAACGGAAATTTGACCTCCACATATCATTTAAAATAGGTGATACAACACGTCCATGAAAATCCCTGGGCACCAGTCATTTCCACGTCACCTCTCTCCCAACCGGGCCATCATCGCCTCACAAGGCCTGCGACCTCCGTAGATCTCGCAATCCCCATTTTCCTGGACACCTCGATGACCAGCGGCGCTGGTGTTTCGGCTTGGAAAATGGTGAGGTAAAGGTTATAGGAAAATGGTGGAAATGGTTGGGAAGATGGGACAAATCATGAAAAAATCATGAAATCACCAAGTGTTTGGTCGATTTTAGGAATGCTAAAAGTTACTATGTTTGTATCTCTCAATGGGAAAATGCGCGAGAATTGAAAACAAAATTGGTGGTTTACCTACCGGTTGTTGACACTAGCCAAGCAAATTACAAGAACACTATATAGTGATGATAAGAATGATATATATGCTTACTAGACTATATTCACCATATCATACTAAGATATACTAAGTATATGATAGTATATGTTGATTTGGGTGCAGAAACGGCATATGGAAGCCCATGGCAGGATATGTCACACAGATTCTTGCATATCAATGGGATCTTATGGGATCTAAGTAAAAACCGTAAAAGGGCCTTTTTCTTGTGAAAAATGATCAATAAAGACCTGAAACACTTCCCAAAAGCTGTTTGAACACCGGGGGAAACATCTCAACTGCAGCTGAAACCTGCTGAAAACTTTTGTATTGAGGTTCCAACAGAAGTAGTCCGACGGATTCTCGCCGTTGCTCTTGGCTTTGCACATGTAGGGCGCGGACCTGACAGCCATCGCAACGGCCGCAAGTGTCTTGTGGAAGCTTTGAAGGGATGGAACTACCAAGTAAATGGAAATAATGGATGTCAATGGGCTATTTCAATCCGGTTCGCTTTGGATAAACCTCTACTTTGGGGTGTAAATTTACAAGCCCACCTGGAACTGGCGCATTGTAAATGACCCATGACCAAGGTGGATTTGACATGAAATGACCCATGGCCATTGAATGTGGTGCGCGCGCCTTTTGTTTTTTTTAGACGATGTTAAGTACCATAAAGAACTGCCAGATAGTGCCACTTGGTATCACATGAAATGGTGGACATTTTGGTGGGTTCCGTCCGAAACTGTTGAAGGGTGGAAGGATGCTTGCAATGCTGCAAGCTACTATGAATCCAAGACATGTGTGAACCCAAGAAAGCCAGGTAGCCTGTAACAAATGCGTAAGCAAACTTTCTCCGTGACCACCATGAAATAGCCAAACAATAAATAAAACTCCAGGGCCAACACAATGCTTGACTAGAACAAGACTTTGGCCACTGGTTGCACCAGCATTTAGCCTTGAGCTAGAAAGGCCCGAAAAATGATTATCCAGGTCGCCATGGTTGATTTGTAGCTTCTCTCCGCTATATCGCTTCGAGAAACTGGTTTGGTCATGGCGAATCATGCCACATCTTGAAGGATAGATAAAAATTCATGGATCAAACATTCGGTGACCATCCTTGGTGGTTTCAGGCCATCCAAAAGAGTCTTATCACTTCGGGCTCCCAATAATCTTGAATGATGGAAAATGATGGAAAAACAACAACTACTACTTCTACGGAATCAAGTCTTTGAAGCACCTACCACATGCCATATGCTGATAATCATTTTAAAAACATCATCAGTGAAAAACTACAGATCGACGATTTGCTATCGAATTCGAACAATCCATTGATAAGACCCATTTTGACAGCTCAGATTCTCATTTTCACTCAGAAAGTCCCATTTCTTGTACCAAAACCCGCAAATCTGAACCTCTGAAGCTCTGAAGCATTGAGACCTTGGGCAACCGCACGAGGAACACATAAAGGTGCCACCCTTCGCGGCGCAGCAATCCCTGGGCGATCAAAAACCCATGGGGAACCGGCGGGATTTTTTGTTTGGGGGGATCTTAAATTGATAGTTTCATAGGGAAAATGATGACAAGCCACTATTCACTGGATTGGTTAAAGGGAAAATCTACAGGAAACCATGGTTTTCCCAATCAAATATAAAGGTTTCCTGTAAATTTTCCCTTAAACCAATCCAGTGAACTATTCTTAATCCATGATTCCATTGCTGGAAATGTGTTCAATTGGAGAGACACTCATCAACAAAATCTGTTGCTTGCCATGCACCACCTTGGAATCTGGAGGGAGAACGTGGTCAACATCCACTTCAATGGCTGAAAGGTTCTGGAAGTATCCATAAAATTCGTCAGGTCTTTCAAACTTGCCACTTGAACTGCATTGAGTTGAAGCTGAATGTTCAAGGGGACTGACTGAAACGTTTGAAAGGTAGACTCCCTTAATTCTTGGAAACTTCTCTACCAGAAGCAGCACCGCTGCAGCACAATCCCTTGATTTTCAGATGCCTATGGGCTTATCGGCTTGTCCTTACAAGGAAAGTTCTGATCCCACTAAATTACTGCAAGTAACAAAAACCAATCCGTATGGTAATTGTCAGAGTAATCAAAGATGGCAATGGAAAATCCACCATAGATTTTATACTGTAGATGATGTTCATATTAAAACCTCCATTTCGTTCGAGGAGTTCCCAGCCAGCCACGATTGATGACACCGGATTTTTGCTGAGCTTCCCGACTCACCATCTTCTGATGGGTCGCACAGCTCATCATTGTAGCATTTGATGAGGTGGCCTAACTGCTGCCCAGAATCTCCGGAGGTTTCCCATGGTACCCCTAGTTGCCATCCATTGGGATTTTCCACCATCCAGCGGGGTAGCCTCATGAATTGGGAAACTCGGTGGCAAAAAATGCTTGGTTTGGCCTGTCAAAAATGGGAGATTTCCAACCATGGGGATGGTACCGTCTTCGAGATGTCACTTTAGATTTGATGATAGGGATTGCCATTTATATAATGAGACTTGTGCTGTCGAAATGATAGTTGGGGCACCCAAAAGCTAGAGCAGCTAGGGTGTGGCAGAAAATAGAAATCTGGGCATGCAATCAACAAACACAAGGACAAGATAACACAAGGGTTGGTAAATGTCCTGATTGAACATCACCCAACTATCGGGGATATAATCTCAAACACATACTTTTTCAGGTGATGGCGGCAAATTCATCATTTTTTGGCGACGTTGACCAACTCTGAAGCATGAAGACTCATCTTGAAAACTCATTTCTACAATCATGGGGATACGATACGCCAAACAAAGAACTGGGATCGTTGCCACTCAACCATCCCCCTATATTAAGTCTTGCTGGTTCATCCTCCAACTCAACCAACGTTCCAGCAAAACAGACATATTGAGTCTTGTAAAAATTGGATACCTAGATATACCTAGTGAGTTCTTCTATAATCAAGCTCTATACCTAGTCAGGTAAACTCTTACTTTGACCCAATTATACCTTGAATAATGGACAAAGTAAATCGACCTTTCATTGGCCTTACCTTCCAGCCTTGGACTATCGCATCTTATCGCCCGGGCCAAGCTGCGAAACCGTTTAGGATCCGGGCTATCTGTGTGGATGGGTGGGTTGAAGTACCAGGGGCAAATGGCCTGAAGACACTTCTGTGGCAGCCCCGAAGCTTACCAAGGAGCTTCCCGCAAAAAATGGTTGTCGTGGATTTTGAGAAGATTTGGTAACTTGTATATGTATATATATATATATACACATGTACACTGTATATGCATGATATGGGGAGTTGTATACGTTTGACACTGTCGTCATAATGACCATTTGGTGACTTTGTCATCATTCAAACATCACATGAAATGGGGAGTTTGAAGATGAAGAGTTTGCAATTGGTAATTAGACTTAATTAAACACATCCCGACCGCGAAACGGGACATTTACGGATATATATGGATATATGATCAGTACATATCAGTACAGTAGAACAATTCGCATTTCAGCATGGGGGAATTGGGGGTCCGCTCGTTTTTACATCAGGGTAGACCCATGCCCACGTATTTTCATGCTCAGGGGGAAACATCAGGAAGCCTTCCCAATTCGGGATTTCACGCCAAAACAGCTCCACCAAATCTGTTGGAAGGCGAATAGAGGGATCATGTCATTGAGTCCCAAAAATTGGTCCAGTGTTCCTCCCGAAAACTGACGATGTTCCCAGCCAGTTCACTCAGGATTCTGAGTCAACAGCCAAGTTCTTGAAAAAGTTGGGGTGAACACATGTCAATTTACCGGAACAGTTTTTTTGGTCCGTTCCTTTGAAGTCAAAGCGACCGGCTGACAGTGGCTGACAGCTGCATTTGTAGTTTCTGTCCCGGTTTGTTTGATGCAAACCCTGCACTGTTCAGCCGATAACCTCAAATATATCCTACAAATATCACCTGCCCTCCATGAATCATATTGAATTATGAAAAGTCGGCCCAAAAAAAAACAATTATATAATTTAATTAACATATTTAAAACCTCATTGTCCTGAATGATATTTATAATGTTTTTTGTTGGCCCCGCATCCCTCCATGTCCAGTAAATGTAGCCGTGGATTTCCATGACCCTTCACCAGCACAGAATTTGCCTCAGCCCAGACCTTCGCGACCAGCAGCTCACCACTACCTGAGGCTGCAAAATCGGCAACAAGGTGAACAAGACTTTGGATTTTAACCAATGAAAACAGTGATTGAATTGGACAAGATTAGGATTTAACAACTTGAAAAAATCGGATTCAACCAACTAAAATGAGATTAATTAATATGTGTTATGGTGAAAACATCATATATATATATCCCAAACGCTCAGAGTGGGAGCCGGTACGTCAAAACCCTCATGTGCCCTCGGTTCATTTTCATGAGGTACCAGGCTTACAAGTTGGGTGGTGAGACCCTCACATAGAGGGTTCCAATGGGATCAGAAGGTTAATTTAAACATGANATAACCTCACAACATAATGATACATGATAATTTGGTGTAATTGAACCTTATGATCCACTTGGAACTCAAATCCATTCAACTAGATGTAACCCTGTGGGAAGATCAAGAACTTTAAATCACAATCCCAATGTAATGGTGATAGGACCTGACCCCAATGTAATCAAACCCTGGTCGCCCTCCAGGATGGTCATTGAATTTG
>BGPT01003015.1:0-18696 GCA_003297045.1 Symbiodinium sp. clade C Y103
CAGTGATTGACATCAGAAGAATCTACATTTAAGATCTTGAAAGGTATCTGGTTGGAAATCCACTGTGTTTATCCCCTGGGGCTGTTAAATTCCGCACATTCAGATGATGACAAAACTTGGTGAGGAGTTGGTGGAGTGGATGACTGGGATGGCGGAGGTGACAGAGCCCTTCCCATCGCAGACGGTGAGACAGCGGCTCGGTGAGGACTTGGTGGAGGTGAAGATGACAAAGCCCTTCCCATCACGGTCGGTGAGGCAGCGGCTTGGTGAGGGGTTGGTCAAATGAATAACTGGGATGATGGAGATAACAGAGCCCTTCCCATCGCAGACGGTGAGACAGCGGCTTGGTGAGCAATTGGCAGAGTGCAGGAACACCACCTGAAGCCTCCGACCGAAAATCACACTCACCGAAGGTGCCGTGCTAAGAACGTACAGCTCGGCAAGGGGCATTCAAATGATGATGAAGTGGGAAACTGGAATGGTGGAGATGACAAAGCCCTTGCCATCGCAGAACGGTGAGACAGCGGCTTGATGAGGAGTAGGTGGAGTGGATAAGTGAGGCACGCAGGGACGGGAAGAGAGAATTACACAAAATCACAACAAGTCTTGACGCACTCTAGTACAATCATGCAATGTCATGATAAGGCTCAAGGCCCTCGGCTGTCAGGTTCTTAGTTGAGCGAGTGCTCCGTAGACGGAGCAAAAAAAAACAGGTGAATTAAGCGCACAACTGAACCTCACCAAAGTACCATAAATAAAGAAAGAATTCACCATGCCATTCAATGTATATATGTAAATACATCTAGTATAAGTACAATGTGATTTATTCACATATTAGACACGTTTTTATATATATATATACATATGAAATATTGACATGTGAAATATAAAAATGCCTAATATATAAATATATTTTAAGTACTATATGCATATGTATATACATGTAAGATATTTTCCTATCCTATATATATATAATATATATATATATACAGAAGATTTTCTGTGACTCACGGAGTTCCAACATGCTGGTGTCAGACTTGCATGGAAGTTAAAGATTCACGCATGTGCCTTTGGAAGCTCAAGCTTTTCAACCCACTTCGAATTCCCAATTCCAGAATGTTCTTTGCAATGGTTTGTTCTTTGTGCGGCTCGGCTGCGCATAATGTGAAAACATGCAAGCTATGGTCCAGACAAGTTTCTCTCAAAGTACAGAAGCAGCTCCGACAAGCGCTGCGATTGTCTCAGAGACAACAATCTGGAAGACGTCCGCTGCGTCTTGGAAAGGTAAGAACTTGTGGCAAAGTCCGGAAGCAACAGACCTCGAAATAGAGAAGAATGCATTCAAGGAACGCAAGCTGGAAGCAAAAGACGAGAGAAGACTCAACCTCTGCCAGCCGGCGAAGATTCTCAGATTGATAGCATTCGCGCTTTGCAAAAGCTGGGCATCCTGGCGAGGAAATGTTGGACTGACCTGGAACAATCAGAGCAAGTTGGCTTTTTACAGACGGAAGAACCCTGCCGTCGACGGATTAGCTGGCTGCGTCTTGCTCGCTGGTTGCCTGACAAAGAACGCAGTGGTGGTTCCTTTTCACCTTTGCACAAGCTCCAAACGCTACATCAGTGGAAACGAAAATCGTAGTGCCTACGCACCTGGGATTTTTGGTTCTAAATTTGATGTTTACACCCTCAACCGCACCACCAAATAGAATTATCACTTGTCAAAGATTTACCCTTGCCCAAATGACACTTTCGAACTTTCAAGGGTTTGGCACGCTCAGGTGGATCGACCTACAAACCAATGTCGTGGATGGAAACTTCTCTGAGGAGCCTCATCGTTCCTGAAGCTCAAGGGCTTGTGAAGAAACTGCAGCTGCGAAGCAACATTGAAGTTGACGGTACTTCCTTGCGTGTGATCAAAGTTACGAAGAACTCCCAAAGATTTAAGACCTTGGTCAAAGAGTGGATCCGAGCGCACCCTGGTACTGCGCAGCCGAAGCATTGGCTACTTCACTTACGTGTCCTGGGCTGTGTGCAGCGTGGAACACCTGGAAAGTTGATTTGGGCTCCTGCAACGCCAAAACTGGTGGTAGCAGGTGGCAAATCACCGACGCAAAGTCTTCATGCAATTGAGTCCAGAGCCCAGCCAATTGCATAGTCAGCTTCGGCGCAAGTCACAATTTTTTCCAGACGGGAACAAGGCGTGGGAGACTGCTTGTAACAAGCTCAAACCCAAAAAACGCTTGCATGCGAAAGCAGTTGTGCACTCCAAAGGAGAGTTTGTGCGAACATGTCGAAGACGTGTCAAACCGTCTTTGTCCAAGTTGAACGGTACCCAGACCCTGGACCGGACATGGGATATTTGCAAACAGAGCATCCCCAGATCTTTGTCCAGTCGCAAAGGGGCCGTTTCAGGAATGTTGGATGCCTATGTACATGTCTGGTGGTGGAGACATCACCATGAAGGCAAAGATATCCTGACGCTGCTTGGCAAACTCTGCTCTGCAAAAAACGCAGAGTGACCATGCTGAAGAAAAAGATAAAAAGAAGTTCGTTGCAGGCTGGGTTAAGAACATGCGGGTGCACAAAACACCAAATTAACTGCTGTTTGCAGTAAATTCAAACAATTGAAACTTTGTTTTGTTAGGCCTCAACTTCAAAATTTGCATTTCTCGCGGGCGAAGTGTCCAAACTTGCGCAGAAATCACGACCCTTACAGTACGAAAACAACATTGAATTATATACCTTCCAGATGCAAACGTGGATGCAAACGTGGAAAGAACTAGGATTTTCACTGATGAGATGGAAAAAACAATGATGAAGATGTTCAACCCCGCGGGCCACTTACAGGGTTTTTACACCACTTAATCAAGTCACCAAATCTTTCTGTGGGGATTTGGAGTGAATAGACTTAGCTTTCTCAATCCCCTCTTTAAGTAGTTTCTTTCTCCACATGTTTAAAACCGAATTCAATAATAGTGGCAGCCACCAAGATAAAGTGCTTCAATTTTTGCGGGGTCCTAAAAGTCCAAAGAAAAGATAATTCTTATTCAATGTCAAACCATTTGCAAAGGCGTTCTCAATGTGATGTGTATGCTTTTTCAATCAGGCAATCTATTTGGCAAGGCTAAACGGGTCACAACATGACATTTATGTATTCGTTTTTGAATTAGGCAATTTGTGTGGCAAGACCATAAGGGCCACAACTTTACACTTATGTAATCTTATGTATTCACAAGACATAGATGTTTAAAATGTCCATGGACCCCAGACCTTTGTTTGGCCTCAACATTATTTTACGTTCCGTCAATGTTTGAGGGGGGTATTAATACGATGAAGACATTGCTTCATTCAGAAATACAGTTCTTGAGATTTTGTGAACCGATCGCTAGTTTCGTTCTTTGTTTCTTCAAAGTCTGCTGGAACTTATGAAACATCATGGGTGAAGGTTAGAGTTTGTTTTCTGCATTGCTTCTGCTTATTCATCCTGCTACTGCGTAGTGATTGCTTAAAGGCTACTCCCAAGACATCCTGCGCTCGTAGATGGTTCCACATTCTTCATGCATTTCCAAACCCAAAATGTATTCATACGTCTAAAGCCGTACCGTAGTGGCCAGTCCCATTGCATTCGTCTGCTCTCTCATATGATCTTCTTTTCCCTTCTGTTTTCTGTTCGATTCTTACAACCACAAGTGTGGGATCACCAGGTCGTGTAGCTTTTGTTTGAAGAAAAGGTCTGCAAGTCTTCAAGCACAAATCTTTCCCTGACTCAAACTCCCCATAATGTGGGGACGGGCAGTAATCCAACTTTGACCCAAGTGTGCTCAGCGGTGCATTAATTACCTGTGACATGATGGGTTGCTTTGGCTCAAGAAATGATGATTTAAAAATGCTGGAAGCCGCTACATACATATTGGGCATGAAAGCCATGGAGGCCATGAAAGCCAGGGTCATACATGTGTGTATCGAGGCGTATTATATACAGATTAAATTCACATATATATCATATATCAATACGCGATGATGAAAATGCTGATGCTTCGTTGCCCGTCATCGTCGAGGTTCCGGGCAAAACCCAGGCGATAATATACATATCTGCGTGTGATGTGCGTTTGTCACTGTTGCATAGTTCATCAGTTCATCATATGTTTCTGTGATTTTGCAATATTCCATTTTGAATTTTGTCATATTTTGTCCATATTCTAGTTGATCAAGTCCGGGCCGTCAAGGTCCTGTCGCCCCTGTTGCCCTTGTCCTTCTCTTGGGCCCTTGGACCCTTCAAATCCCTTGGGCCTAGCTCAACCACAGAGACGTCGGAGTCAGACACATCAGACAGGTTCAGCGGCGTGACTCCGATGGCATCGAAGAAAGCTTCCCATCCTAAAAGGTCTCCACTGCGTCGATGGTCACTGTGCTCACCTTTCCCGCTGATCTGGCTGATCTCCAGCGACACCTTAGTAGCTTGCGCAGCTTGACACTTCAGAAGTCTTCAGATTTAGGATTTGTTCAGATTTCTCGTCCTTCTTTTTTATCTTCTTCCATCTTCTTCCATCTTCTTCCATCTTCTTCCATCTTCTTCCATCTTCTTCCATCTTCTTCCATCTTCTTCCATCTTCTTCCATCTTCTTGCCTTGCCTTGTGGCATTGTCCTGCAGGGACCACTTCCTGGAGTTGCCTCTGATGTTGTTCCATGAATTCTGAGGTCCGATTCGTCCGATCCATCAATAGCATGAACATAAAAAAACTACATGATTAATCGCCCATGCCCGTCCACATTGGTCCAGTACTCTTTTGGACATAATCAAGGAAATGCAATTTGTGTTGCCACATGAACAGGCAGATAAACGGCGTTGCCACCTTTGCGACATGAACATTCACCTGCGGTTTCTGCAATATGACAACAATGAAGTTGAAACGTGTTGAAACAGCAAGAAGACTGTAAAGTTGTCCTTCGCCAGGAAAAGTGGTGACATCTAGCAGTTGTAATCTGAATCCTCTGAAATCCACGTGGCTAGTCTTGTTTTGCTTTTCTGGGGCAGCACAAGGGGGAAATTGTTTTGAGTAAAATGGAAGTTGAAGCTCTCTCCGTTTGGTCTAGGAACAAAAGGTGAATCTGTTTTCTTGAGGCTCGTTTCTGTTTCAAGTCTCAAGGTAAAAATTCTTCTGACATTTTCTGACATGTTCAGGCTTGAGGCTGGAAGTGGGGCCTTCAGTGTATAGAACTTTGCTCAGCTTCGGAAGTGGAGTGGCTGGTCATATTGCATGGTTCGAAAGATTCTCAGGAAGACCCCTTCAGAACTTCTACGTCAGTCGAAACATGTTCATGCTGTTTCATACGCATGTATAATTGCATACACTCACAAATTCATGGAATCAACAGAAGAAACCAAGGATGGACGAACCCCGGGTTGCGCAACAAAAGTGCAGATGTTCACTTGCTCAGATTTCCTCACACAGTACTGCCAGTACTGTAGGCTCTGCATAGCCCTGTATAGATCTGTGGGGTTCCATCGGTTTCTTCGATTTCCTTTGGAACAGGCGCAGCTGAGGCACAGTACCTTCTGCAGAGCCCACTACCTGGCAATCCAACAGCATCCGAAAGCTGTAAAGCAAAATGCGCTGATTGAGCTAACGCGTTGTCTCCAGAGAATCGACATGTCAAAACCAAACAGCAAAACAGCATAGCGTTACGTAGCAACCATGGAAAACATAGGGACAACATGGGACAACAAAGATTAGCACAAAGCTTTCAAATTTGCAAAAAGAATGCGCACGCATACACACATGAAGCACAGGTCATTCCATCTATCAACAAAAAGTGCCGTATCTTCCAGACTCATCTTCCAGACTCATCTTCCAGACTCATCTTCCACTTATTTCACCTTATTTCGCCTTGTGTCCACTTTGTGTATATTTGTTTGTGTGATTGTGTGGTTCCGTCCGTTTTTTTCCTTTGCTTCTCTGTTGCTGACTGTCATTTGTGTTTTTCAAGGCGCCGCGCCCAGGAAAGAGCAGTTGGAAAGCTGCGAAGGCCGTTGCAAAACCACGCGCTTCGTTGCGATGGATGGAATCCACAGCCTGAAACACACCGTATGTCTCACGATGGATCTCGGCCTTGGCCATTCTCTGCCTCTTAAATTTCACGCAAGGAGAAAGCCGTTGGATTCTCAGCATATATCGTATCATATCATGTATCTTCCAATTTTCTTCAAACTATGCTTCAACTCTGCATTCTGCCGCTTCTCCCCCGCTTGTCAGCTGCTTGTCTGCCATCCATGTCATCATATCATCTGTGTGTGCCATGCTACGGCCGCCTTTTGCCAAGCTCCTTCCAGGTCACTTCAGGTTCAAGGACCTCAGCATAGAGCTCCACAAACCTGCTCAAAACCTGCAACAACCAACAGTAACACGAAGTGTATCCAGCAATATCCAGCATACATCTGGAACCTCTCTTGCCATGCTGCATTTTTTCCATGCATCATGATTGATAGATATTGATAGGAAGAAACCTGTAAGACACCAGAGTTTTCCTATGATGATATCAGTATTGAACATGACATGATGTCTGCAAGTACTGCCATGCGAACTTCACGTGAACTCTGCAAGTTTCAGGTTCAAGGACCTCATCTGCCAAAAAGGCCTCTTTCCTTGGGCGACGCACGGCAGGGCCGCATTGGCAATGGCAGCGAGAATGAGAAAATGGTGTGTGTGTGTGTGTGCGGGTCCGTGTGGGTCCGTGTGGGTCCGTGTGGGTCCGTGCGTGTGCGTGTGGGTCCGTGTGGGTCCGTGTGGGTCCGTGCGGGTCCGTGTGGGTCCGTGTGGGTCCGTGTGGGTCCGTGCGTGTGGGTCCGTGCGTGTGAGTCCGTGTGGGTCCGTGTGGGGCGGTGTGGGTCCGTGTGGGTCCGTGTGGGTCCGTGTGGGTCCGTGCGTGTGCGTGCGGGTTCGTGTGGGTCCGTGTGGGTCCGTGTGGGTCCGTGCGGGTCCGTGTGGGTCCGTGTGGGTCCGTGTGGGTCTGTGTGGGTCCGTGCGTGTGNGCGGTGTGGGTCCGTGTGGGTCCGTGTGGGTCCGTGTGGGTCCGTGCGGGTCCGTGCGGGTGGGTCCGTGTGGGTCCGTGTGGGTCCGTGTAATTTCCGTGTGGGTCCGTGCGGGTCCGTGTGGGTCCGTGTGGGTCCGTGTGGGTCCGTGTGGGTCCGTGCGTGTGCGTGCGTGTGCGTGCGGGTTCGTGTGGGTTCGTGTGGGTCCGTGCGTGTGCGTGTGGGTCCGTGTGGGTCCGTGTGGGTCCGTGTGGGTCCGTGTGGGTCCGTGTGGGTCCGTGCGTGTGCGTGTGGGTCCGTGTGGGTCCGTGTGGGTCCGTGTGGGTCCGTGCGGGTCCGTGTGGGTCCGTGTGTCCGTGTGTGCGTGCTCAATGTCCAGAGTTCACTCAATTCTTGAAGCATTTCACGGAACTTGCAGATGGTTTGCATTGCACATTAGGATTGCAGATATAAGATATCTAAGCATGCAACATATTGCCATCACATTGCCATGGTATTGCCATGGCATAGCACCAGATTTGAAGCGTTAAAACTCCTTACCTTCGCAAATGGCCCATGATCTCGGCCACAGCCAAGTTTCAAGCACGCCAAGCTGGCCAAGACTGCCTTCCTTGGCACGGTTGAACCCCTTGAAACGTGTTGAAACATGTTGAAACCGCGTTAACGGTGAACACTGGGTTGAGGCCAGTTGAGGCAGTTGAATCTTGTTTAATCTGATTCCGCATTAAGATCACAAGACCTATATAGCCAAATGTGATCGATTATGCACATGACGCGCGGGCACACGCAAAACTCAAAAGAGTGATCTGGGCTTGAACTCTTTTGACCTCTCTGCACGTGGTGTCGAATGGTCTAGATCGCGAAGCCACAGACAGGTGGGCAACAAATGCGCCCCTCCAAATGTGACATGCTGAACTGAAAGACATATCCCCAAAAGTGAGTTGAGCCGTTTCCAAAACCTTCACATTTTTTCCTCTCTCTCTCTCTCTATCTCTCTTTCTCCCTCGGTGATGTTTTATTCTCCATGTGATCGAAATTCACATTCGCGGAGCTCTCGCGGACTGGTAGATTTACTTGTTTTTTTTCTGAGTTTTTGCAAAAACAATTCTTCGCAAAATCTGTCGCAAAGCGTTCGCGAGTGTGGTTTTGGCCTTCGCGGCGACATGTGTTTTTACACCCTTCAAATTATCACTTCTGGAGTTTGGAAGCTGCGCGGGCGTTCACTGAGTCTACAAATGTACTGTACAAGATCAATACAGAATCAAGTGCTGAGTCAGGCCTGATATACACAAATACCCATGTACAGCACTACATGGGCCGCAGACGAGTCGGAGGCCAGAATTGAAGGGATTGAAGATCAATAAAGCTGGTTCGGCCGCTAGAAATTGGAGACCTGAAAACAAAAACGCGACATGACATTGTCACAATGTCCCACGGCATACCGCACGACTTGCACGTTGTCACCACTTGACGCAGCCCCGACAATCCGATTCGCAAAAAACACGCAACACGACACGTCTAAAGTATCGCGCCTGCAACGCAAAATGAACATGGAGGTCTCCAAAGTGTTGCGCCTGCCACGAAAAATGCAACTCATCTTCTGAAAACGACGCGAAAGTATTGCGCCTGACACACAAAAACGACTTTCGACACCTAATGGAACATGCTGGAATGTCACGAAGTGCCACGTCTGCGACGCGAAACGAAATTTCGACACGTTTGAAACCTCCAAACATGATCAAAAATGACAACCTTTGCAGCTTTCCCATAGGCACGGCCATAAAGCCCTCATACGAACGGCGGCGGACGGTTGCGAACGGCAGCGGACGGTTGCAAACGGTTGCGCGACGTCTGGCGAACACACCCTCAACCCCCAAACCCCCAAAATGGAACGGGAACCCTTGCTACGCATTCGGGAAACATGCATCTATCGCCATCCCGGACGTGCAGCATCAGGCTGAGGGCGAGCACGTGGCCCAGCCAAATGGAAACACATTGGACGGAAACATTACAATGACTCTACTGCGGGCAGCAATTTGTCCAGCTAGTGGTGGGTTGGGCCACCCACATATATAAGCGTCCAACTGCATGGATAAAAACGGGACTGAGCGCCAATGTGTTCGGATTTTTTTGGATTAAGGCAATGGATCCACATCATTTCTGAACCACCAAAAGTGTTGCAGAAGTGATTTTCGTTTGGGGGCATTGACATACTAACATATTGCCCCTGCCCCTGCCCCTGCCGCCGCAGCCACCACCGCCGCCACCCCCACCAGCAACAGCAACAGCAACAGCAACAGCAACAACAACAACAACAACAGCAACAACAGCAACAACAGCAACAACAGCAACTGCAACAGCAACTGCAACAGCAACTGCAACAGCAACTGCAACAGCAACTGCAACAGCAACAGCAACCGTCACTTCAACCAGCAAAAAGGAAAAACAATTGCGTTGGTTTCGGTAAGGGCCGCTGCGCGACGAAATCTGCATTTTATATTTCAAACAAGTTGTGGCAATCTCATCGGACCAACTTTCTGTGAAGAAAACAAGAAGCAAAATAATGCTGCAACTGCACACAGATAATATAGACGTTGTGTTGCGGTGTGATGCAATTGCTTCCGCTCTACAATCCGTCCAAACCAACCAATCTCACTTGATTGAAATTGGGAAATTTGCGCAGATCAAGTAGCCTGCAATGGCTGTTTGCACATTTAAAATAAAACGCTTTTTCCAGACAACCTGGTTTTAATCTCCCATATTGTATTCATCAAGTGGCCTGTCTTGTCTTTTTCTGAAACGGTTTGAGCCCACACTGTTCTGGTCCAACATCTCCAATGATGGTCAGTCATCTCAAATCACTCGTCAACACTCTTGAAGCTCGTGATTGTCAAGTGGCCTAAGACGGCTTCTTGTCTTGTGGAGGTCAAATTTTCCATGCTATACTGGCATGGTATCTCCCACGCGCGTTCTGACCCAACATGTCGAGCCATAAGGGGGTCTGATGAGTACAGCACACTTCAAACAGCAGCCAGAGGGGCTGATCGATTGCTGGTGTACTTAGCTCTGGATTCAAATCTTCCATGGCCCATTCCACGTCTAGTCATGTCTAGTCCCTAATTCGTGGCCGCTGATTTAGGGTGACTCGTTGGGCCTATTGGTTTCCGTTAGTGACATGTTCATGACTTGCAGCATATGATCCAATCTCAAATCTCTTCAAGTCTATTCAAGTCTCATGGACATCGGTTCGGCCACAGCGAAGGGGTCAAAGTCCATTTGGTGCAAACGGATGCACGCGGCTGCCAGTTCTGCCCGGGTCGGCGATGGCCACGTCAACGACTCCAACAGAAATGGCGTCGCACCCTGCAAAGCACACCGACATCGGGGCTCCACCTCAGAGTTGGCAAAACAAAAACAACTTGCGAAACAAAACTACCATCGAATAAGTATATGTGCAGACACGTACAAATATGTGAATTATATATGTGTATATATATATATACACACACATATATACACTTTGTCTATGTATCTATCTCTTTATCTATTTCCTTATTTGCTTATTTGTTTAAAATGTGTAAGTATCACAGTTTATAATATGCGTGCATGTGTGTGTGTGCGCGTGCAAGGAAGGATATGTATCATCAAGTTCTGCATGCACTACAGCATGCCTACCTATGCTGTCACTATGCCACGTGCCGTGGCCTTTCACAGCCATTTCGAGACCATGTTTGAGGGAATTATGCTTCAATGTGATGCAATGTGACAATTCCATGTAATTCCCGTAGAAATTCCCTCGTATTCCTTCTCCAACCGTTGCAAGTTGCAATCCGCAGGACTTCTGCATCGCAGAGTGCTGCTTGCCACTCAGTTCGAATCTTCACACAGGGCCGTGCAAAAATGTGGCCGGAGGACAAACGCAAAGGCTGCAAGGGCTCAGCAGCGTGGGAGCGGAAAGCTGGTAGCAGGTCCAAGTCCCAAATCCTTGGGGCGTTGACACTTGTAAATTTGAAGCACATGTAAAATATGTAAAGACTTTGTTTTTTTTACATGTTTTCAGCACACAAAGTGTTTGACCACATTTTGAATTTTTCAAAGCCAAGGATCTGGTTCAGGATTTCACTTGGCTGCTCTGCTTCCTTTAGCTCCATTTCAAGCCAACGGCAGAAAGGTAGAAAGAAATCACAGGGATTCTCCCAGGAAGTGACCTGCAGCGGATAGTGCGCAGCATTTATCAAAGAAGACACAAATTAGAAGTGCAAATATGAATTAAGTTGGTTCAGACATGTTTTGGAAAACTGCAATCGAACCCTCCTGCCCATCTAGAAAACCTGGACATGCAACTGATGTGACTCATTCTTGCTAGTTCTTGCTACATGGATCCACACCTTCGCTTCCCGAGAATGGCAACATATGGCAACATATGGCCCTGCACAGCCCGGCACCTCTGCAATCAATCCGTGTGGCCAATCACCTCCTGCCGCCAGTCGTGACAAGTCGTGACATGAAAACGTCATCGAGCACCCTGGGACCCTGGCCAGTTTCGAGGCTAAGCAATCACAAGAATCACCAAAACGTGAATAGCAGTTTCAAAATTATTAAATGTCATTACTCAATATTAGCATATATTTTAGCACATTTACATATGTATTTGTAGCCAACATCAACCTGCCACGATGCGTCGGCCTCTATAGCTCAGCACCTTGACCCAATGCGCCAAGGACAGCGTTTCCAACGAGCTCGAGCTGCTCGAGCTCGGACTTTGTGATGCAAAACGCCGGTCACCTGCAAAGCAAAACGCGCGAAAGGGCGACGTTGCAAAAACAGGTTTTGGGCGCCTGACGCCTTACATCGGCCTACATCGCCTTGCCTCTCTCTCTCTCTCCCCAGGTTTGATTCAGGTCTGCTGCGCGGTACTGGAAGCGAATGCAGGATGTCAGCTGTCACCAGGCATAAATCATCCAAATAAGTATGTGTATACATATGTGTAAAACATATATATGTATATGTGTGTATATAGATATAGAGAGAGAGAGAGAATTGAAAATTATATGCATAAATGGTTATATATAAGTGTTCAAGTCTCATGTACCTCCACCAACAGCAGGCATCGGCTCCTGTCTTTCCTCCACCTGCTCTCAAGGTCACACGTCGCTATGCGTATCACGAGGAGCCTGCCAAGTTCAAATCGCCTATGCTGTCCGGTGACTGTGCTGCAAGATGGGCCACCAAATACGTGCTTTGTTGCACCAACGCCTCCTCCAAGCTGGAACCACCAGGCACGCCACCTCCTCCTTTCGGCTTTGGCGGCCCCGCAAGATTCATAGCCTTCTGCACTGCTGCAAATGCCGCTCGTTGGAGGATCCATAGCCGCCACCCCCGCTGACACTGGAGGCATGCCGCATGCGAAAGCAGCCTGCTGAGCGAAGGCACCTCTTGCAATAGATTCCTTGGACTGCTCCTCTAGCTGATCCTGTCGTGCCACCAACACATGCATCTGCCCGGCAAGGGCATCCAGCTTTTCCAGCAAAACAGCTTGTGCGACACGGTTGGGTGCAGCAGCCCTTTTTGTGTCCGCAACCGGCACAGTAGGTGGTTTTGGAACTGGACCCATGTCTTCTTGAGCTGAATAAAAAAGGCGGCCCCCTTCTGACAAAGTCTTCATCCAATCCAAAAACACGTCCCCATAAGGAACGGTATGCGCCATAGTAGCATGGAATGGTCTGATTGGCTCATGAGAGTCTGTGACAGGATCATACCCACGCACGAACTGCAACATCTCATCCGCAACGTCAAAAACCTGAACCGTACCATCCAGCCAAGCGCAATAAGACTTTCGTCAGTATCTTCATAAAGAGCAGCATGAAAGGTATCACCTGGCCCAATCAAAGACTCAGTAGAGGTTGCATCCTCTCCCACTGCAAACAACGCAGGAGCCAATGAAGCGTCTGGGTAGCTAACAAAAGTCTACCACTTCGGGCAAACATGCACACAAGGGCACACCAAACACTTCAATGGCTTCACCAGACGAGGACAAGCTACGCAAGGGCTTGGGAATCTTGGCCAACCAACTGATCACGCTCTTCTTTCTTTAACACCCGGACTGGATGGGAGAGACCAACTGCTCGAATCACCAAAAATTCAGTATCACGCAAACCATAGGCTCAGGCCCAGCAAGCTTGACACAACCATTGACAGAGATCTTCGCCCAAAATCCTGCAGTGAAAGCACGCCTGATGCGCTCAACCCCGCCCCCACGACATAAAGCAATCTTTCGACCAGCTCAAGCAACTGAGGTGGTGTAGGCGGAGGGCCCTCTTACAACCAATGTCCAAGCCCCTGGTAATCTGCTTCAACCACCTCCCAATCCTCCAAAGGATCTCGCACCCCAAGGGCCGTTTCACGCACAGCTCGGGTCAGCTGATCAAGGCCCAGGCTTTGAATAGCTGTTGCACGTCCGCACGGGACACAGGTTCGCTCATGCAAATAGGCCCTTGTCCTCCTTCCTAGCTCCAGACACAGAAGACGAATGGAAGGCAGATGGAGGTGGACCAGATGGAGTTGGCCAAGTCCAAGGCCGAGGAAAAGTCCAATGGAGGAAGCAGAAGCGGCAAAGTCCAATGCCAGAGATGAATGCAAGGGATATGCCGGTCAGAAACCAAGGAACACAGGACGAAGAGCAATGCAATGGACAAGCCAGCCAGTAAGAAAGATGACCAAAGGTATTCAAACCTTCTAGCAACCTTTGAGTCCACATACAGCTTCTTGAGGTCGGAAATGTCAACGGTCACACTTGCAAGTCATATATATATATATAATATATATATATATATATACACATTCAATTACAGATCTGTATGTGTGAACCATACAGTTTGATTTGTGCAAATACTACGCAATGATGTCATTGCTCCTTATGGTTCCGTCTTCATTCCTCAGCCCGCCAAGATCTGCTAAGATCTGCAAAGGCACAGCTGATTTTCAACAACTTCGGTGGGATCAGTTCCGATGCTCGCAGTGCCAATGGATGCTTCGGGCGTTCGATGCAGCTGCTGGGCGCACACACCTCCCCACACCTGAGCTCTGAGCTGTTCGAATCAGGTGAAAGCAGTGAAACATAAATGAAACCTGGTTTGACACATAGGTGTGAAAACACTCGTGTGAAAACATAGTGAAACTAAATGACTTCTGAATTGCTCACATGAATCAACACGAGTCAACATCGTGGTGCACAACTTTTGGTCACCTGAACTGCCATTCATTGTTGGGGTCATCCGTCATCCGTACTATTCCACATTTCTTTCCGTGTTTTTAGCCAAGTAAGCCTTAAGCAGGACCAATGGACCAAACAACATGCAACGCGTTAGATGCAGCAGGCATGGCCAACACTTGTGAGCGATAGCAAATGGGAAAGCAACATCATGCATCAGTTTCCAGTGCGGCCAGGGACTCCGTGAGAACGCAAGCCACCTGCAAAAAAAAAGTCTCTGTTGCCGCAAACCTGCTTGCCACACCTAGAGCTTCCTAAGGCCATCCCAAAGAGATGCCTATTAAAACCTGAGGGACTACGCGGAACAAATACTGCATGAAGCTCTACAAAGTATATACCTACCGCCTACCACAATCCTTAAAGCGGGAACCAACTCCGACAAGACAAATTTCAACCAAGGCGTGCAAACAAAATCCGTGGCAGCAAAGGTTGCTTTCCCACTAGACCATGCTGTCCTTAAATACCCAGAAACACAAGAATTTACAGACCGCAGGTCCGCGATCATGATGTTCCAGAGATTTTGCGGAGATGTTCCAGAGATGTTCCAGCAAATTGGCTCATGGAACATGTTCCAGTTCATGGGATGGTTTGGTCATGTTTGGCTGCCTTCTTATTTGCAAGGATCTTTTTAAATCCCGGGCCTCAAAGCCACCTTCGGTCGTTAATTCGTTCGGTCCAGATGTTGCCCGAGTACTATTATCAGAAATGCACGAAACACAATCAGGCTGTAAAATTATGTGAAAAGGAAAAGAGACACATACAGTCTTGCCGCACTGTCTTGAAACATGACTCGCTTCTGATCACTTTGGATAGAATCTACTATATAAAAGTGCTTTGGCGTTGCAGTGTTTCGCCCAGCATCACTCTACACAAATCCTGGATAGAAAATTGGGCTCAAACAGTGATGATGCCCCTTGTCCTGCTCATGCTTTCCTTACCCGACCAATCCCAAAAGAAACAACGTCTTTCCGTGTCTTTCCTACAAAAAAAGTCTTCTCATAGTTTCACCTTTGCGTCCTGCCTGCAAGATGCCGCCTGCGACATCCAACTGCTTCTCACAATATCCAACCATATCTACCATGCCTGTAACCTAGCAATTGAAAATGGCAAAGGGCATGTGCCTTCATTTTCCATGAGCATGACTGTTTGCAGTTTCCCATGTACAGCACAAGTTCAACGCAAAGTTTGTTGCAGCTTCAGCCCCACTATTTTCACACGTGCGTCACTTGTTCACCGGTTTGTCAGCACCCATCACTCCACACAAGATTGGAACAGAAAGGGGTATCCTGAGGAAACCAAACAGAAATCAGAACAGACCAAACTTTCCAGATTTTTGGATGCTTATTTCATCTCACCTCGACTCGGCCTTGCCAACCCCGTTTATCTTTTCAACAATGATGCGTCAATGCCCTTTTTTCCATTTTTTCCTTGGCGGGGAGACCTTGACATTATCCAACTTATCATGTTTGGATTTTTGGGCAATCCCATGCAGGAATTTTACATGTCCGACTTGTGTTATGTACAAGACCTTTCTCGTACTCCTGAAAGGCCAGTATCTTCCAAATTCTGACTCAACCGAAAAAGTTTGTCGCGTCCCAACTTATTTCATCGAAAGTATTGAGACACCAACATCACAGAAGCAAAAGATGCTGGTTTTGGCACTTTCGGATTCTAGCTAGCGCTACACTTCTAAGTGCTGCTGCCAGAATTGGCATCAAATTAGCTGAAATCAAGGGTTCAATGTTTGATGCCCATATCCAAAACAAACATTCTATCCGGGCAGAACAAGTGTGCAAACCAGGACACAGGTACAATCCAAAAAAGATGCCCACAACAGTCAGTGGGTGGACACACAAACAATTGCGCTAAAGCAGCCTGCGGAATTGCACCATTCAAGCAAAGCAAACCAAAGCAGTCTATGTTGACCCTCTACCAGACAGTTTCAGATCCTCGACCTTCGGGAAAAATCAATCAACTTGATGGTCCATCAACGTTGCTTTGACACAAAACATACTTAGACCTTCTGAACCTTCTCTATATTTCTCTAGTCATGATGCGGCACCTCTTCATCTAACAACAGGATTTAAACATATTTAACTTGAACTGGTTGGACTAATGTTGGCACACCGTATCTTGTGCATGTTACAAAGCTGCACGTTACAAAGCTGCACTTCTGATCCTTGGCTGGAGACTCTTGAGAGTACCTCAAATGACTCAACCCTATCCACATGCAATCACATGTTATCACATGTTCTCACATGTTATCAAGTAGAGAACACATGAAAAGACAGAGAACACGTGAAAAAACATACTTTTTTCACATTTAAACATGGTGCTAACATGTTTTCCCTTCAGTGTTCAACGCCTGGGTCAAGGACTCCAGCAATTTCTGCCGCACGTGCCGCCACAGGGGCCGTGGCACCTTTGTGGCATTTGGGGGACATGGACACTATTCTATATACAATATATGTATAATATGTATAAAATATATAATATATGTGTGTGTCATACATTTTTATATCTACTTATTCCAGGGTGTCCAACAGAATGTCATAGAATGTCCACATTTCTCACAAAGTGCTTGCTATACATCCAACATATCCAACTACGCCAGCTTGCACAGACATGTTGTTTCCTGTCAAGGCACTACGTCAGCACCAACCAACTTCATCGCCATTGAACCCATGTCACGCGGCGCGGTGGCCATGAATTCGCCTCAGGCTGCGTGAATTCACAGCCTCACAGGATCGCAAATAGACAAATTTAATCAGATGTAATCAAAGGAAGTTTCGTAGAGAAACTCCGAGTTACGGAAAGTGAACATAGCTACTCCAAAGATCATTGTGTCAGGTGGGCACCTAATGCATGAAGAGAACATTAAGTCACATTCTCATTAGCCCAAAGATCATTGTGTCAGGTGGGCACCTGCGTGACGAGATCATCAAATCGCATTCTCGCTAGCCCAAATATCATTGTGTCAGGCGTGCATGTGCCTGCCTGAAGTGGAGTTGGAGCTCAGTAGCTAGTAGTCCAAAGATCATTGTGTCAGGCGGGCATGTGCCTAAATTGGAGTTGGAGCTCAATAGCTAGTAGTCCAAAGATCATTGTGTCAGGTGGGCATGTGCCTGAGGTGGAGTTGGAGCTCAATAGCTAGTAGTCCAAAGATCATTGTGTCAGGTGGGCATGTGCCTGAGGTGGAGTTGGAGCTCAATAGCTAGTAGTCCAAAGATCATTGTGTCAGGTGGGCATGTGCCTGAATTGGAGTTGGAGCTCAGTAGCTAGTAGTCCAAAGATCATTGTGTCAGGTGGGCATGTGCCTGAGGTGGAGTTGGAGCTCAATAGCTAGTAGTCCACAGATCATTGTGTCAGGTGGGCATATGCCTGAATTGGAGTTGGAGCTCAGTGGCTAGTAGTCCAAAGATCATTGTGTCAGGTGGGCATGTGCCTGAGGTGGAGTTGGAGCTCAATAGCTAGTAGTCCAAAGATCATTGTGTCAGGTGGGCATGTGCCTGAGGTGGAGTTGGAGCTCAATAGCTAGTAGTCCAAAGATCATTGTGTCAGGTGGGCATATGCCTGAAGTGGAGTTGGAGCTCAAGAGATCATTAAGTCCAGTTGTCACTTAATTTGCCGGAAGTAGAGAAGTAGCTCAAAGGTTTCAAAATCTGGTTTGCTGCATGAAGGCTAGTTGCTGTGTAGCATCTTGTTGCGAATCCATTGCGTTTTGCAAGCCAGCGTGGGCAGATCGCATTGGAACTGCTACACCGAGGATGAGATTTGAATGGCAGGATTTGCACGAAACATTTTGTGTTTTTTCGGGTAAACGGAGGTGTCGTTGCGGAGAAAAGTTGGCTCACTTGCGCTCACACACAACTTATATACCTATACAAAATTAAACAAACAACTTGCTCACACACAACTTGCCCACACACAACGTGCTCACACAACTTACTTACGCACAACTTGCTCACACACAACTTGCTCACACACAACTTATTCACACAGGCGTTGCACTTGGCGACATGGACGTCCATTTTGTGTGCGGGCGTGGCATTTGGTGACATGGACGGTCACTTTGTGTGGCAGGCGTGGCACTTGGTGACATGGACCTTCGTTTTGCATGGCAGGCATGGCACTTGGTGACATCGACCTGCACTTTGTGTGGCAGGCGTGGCATGGATCGTCACTTTGTGTGGCAGGCGTGACACTTATGGCACTGGGCTGATCTTCTGACGCGCTTGGGTCCCGTTTGGCGCCGCGGCACTTTGCGTGGCAGGCGTGGCACTTGGTGACATCCACCTCCACTCTGTGTGGCAGGCATGGCACTTGGTGACATCGACCGTTACTTTGTGTGGCAGGCGTGGCACTTATGGCACTCAGCTGGCTCTGGTGACGCGC
>BGPT01003015.1:19001-37787 GCA_003297045.1 Symbiodinium sp. clade C Y103
CTCCACTCTGTGTGGCAGGCATGGCACTTGGTGACATCGACCGTTACTTTGTGTGGCAGGCGTGGCACTTATGGCACTCAGCTGGCTCTGGTGACGCGCTTGGGTCCCGTTTGGCGCCGCGGCACTTTGCGTGGCAGGCGTGGCACTTGGTGACATCCACCTCCACTCTGTGTGGCAGGCATGGCGCTTGGTGACATCCACCGTCACTTTGTGTGGCAGGCGTGGCACTTATGGCACTCAGCTTGCTCTGGTGACGCGCTTGGGTCCCGTTTGGCGCCGCGGCGCTTTGCGTGGCAGGCGTGGCACTTGGTGACATCCANCGTGGCACTTATGGCACTCAGCTTGCTCTGGTGACGCGCTTGGGTCCCGTTTGGCGCCGCGGCGCTTTGCGTGGCAGGCGTGGCACTTGGTGACATCCACCTCCACTCAGCGTGGCAGGCGTGGCACTTGGTGACACAACTCTGTCACACAACACACACACACACACACACTCACAACATGGTCACACACAACCCTGTCACGCGCAGCATTGTCACACACAACTCTTTCACACACAACTTTTCACACACAACTCTCACACACGCAACCACATACAACACTTTCACCGACAACTCTTCCACGCACAAATCTTTTACACACAACATTGTCACACACAACTCTCCCATACACACACACCCCTCTCTCACGCACAATTCTTTATATTCTTTCACACAGCTTTTTCACTCGCAACTTTCTCACGCACAAGTCTTTCACCTCTCTCACACACATCTCTTTCACACGACTTTGTCACACACACACACACACACAACTCTTTCACACACAACTCCTTCACACACAACTCCTTCACACACAACTCTTGTCACACACACACAGCTCTTTCACACAATCTGTCTTCCACCATCCCCTTTCTCTTCCCTGCCTTTCCCATTTCATCTTCACATCTCTTTTGGTACTTATTGGAAGAAGTTGACATGTGGGGTTATCCGGTCCTTTAATTTTTTGCACCTTCACATGATGTTAATTAGTCGCAATCAGGGGATGGGCTGGGGCGGTGTCCGGAAGTTCTCTTGCATGTACACACACCCGTTTAATAAATTATGGTGTTGAAGTTCTCTTACGCATGCACAGAGGCGACACGCTAAGTTCCTCGACCTTCTTGCGCACATGCGCACGCACGCGCACACACTTGAACAGAAACATCTTCACGAATTGGGTAGCTAGAGTGCATTCGACGTGCAAAACAACACCTCAGTATACCTGAAAAGAGGAAAGTTGTGGATCGATTGATATAATAAAATACCAAGAAATAAGCGACGGTCATCGTCTTGCAGTAATAGGTATCCAAAACTGAATGGGACAGATTGCGACAACAGTGCAGGAAACGGAATGATTCGGTGAGGGGTTCTTGGCTTAGCCCCATGCCATAACTGGAAATGCAGGTACGTGGAGTTGATCAGACTCCATATCACCACGAGCTGACAGTGTCTTCGTTGGGCAGTGTCTGTCAGTCGTGCACTGCCCCCCTGCAAAATTGAAAAGACTAGTGGAACAAACCTTGAGTACGTAGGCATGGAAAATCGAAAAGGATTGGATAAATGAGTCGCACCAACAGCAGGTAGAAGTTTTACCTCTATTCAGAGGTTACACACACACNCTTGAGTACGTAGGCATGGAAAATCGAAAAGGATTGGATAAATGAGTCGCACCAACAGCAGGTAGAAGTTTTACCTCTATTCAGAGGTTACACACACACTTGAACAGAAACATCTTCACGAATTGGGTAGCTAGAGTGCATTCGGCGTGCAACAACACTCCAATAAACCTGAAATGAGGTGAATTGTGAAAAGGAGAGATCGTGGTATTCCAAAATCGATCGAAGAAATAAAATAAAATAATCGTAGCTCAAGTCATTGTCGTGCAGTGAAAGGTATCCAAAACTGAATAGTGCAGATTGCGACAGCTGTGCAGTGAAATTGCATCCTGACGCCGGTTCTTGGCTTAGCCGGTAGCCATTCACGAAAAATGAGTTGCAGGTACGCAGATTGGCGTCCCAATCTGTATCACCAGATCAAATGGGCGTCTTCGTTGGTAGCGGTCCCAAGTGATCTGCCGCTACCCCCTGCAAANTGCAGGTACGCAGATTGGCGTCCCAATCTGTATCACCAGATCAAATGGGCGTCTTCGTTGGTAGCGGTCCCAAGTGATCTGCCGCTACCCCCTGCAAAATTGAAAAGACTAGTGGAACAAACCTTGAGTACGTAGGCATGGAAAATCGAAAGGATTGGATAAATGGGTCGCACCAACAGCAGGTAGAAGTTTTACCTCTATTCAGAGGTTACACACACACACACACTGAAGTCACGCTACGCTACTCGACGTCTTGCGCTTGAACACACACGTCTTGCTACACTACTGGAAGTTCACTTGCACGCGCGCACACACACACACATCCTGCTACGCTGCTCGAAATTCTCACGCGCTTGCACGCTCAGAGTCCTGCTACGCACTAGACGTTCGCTGGCACTTTCACACACACACACACCATGCTACGCTACTGAACATTCTCTGGCACTTGCGCACACACGTCACGCTACGCTAGACAAGACGTTCTCTTGCACTTGCACCCGCACACACACACACATGATGCTACGCTGCTCGATCTCACGCACTTGCGCACTCACGTCATGCTACGCACTAGAGCTTCGCTCCCACTTCCATACATACGTCATGTTTCGCGACTGAACACTCTCGTGCGCTTGCACACACGTCGACATTCTAATGCACTTGCGACTTCACGTCATGCCACAAGCAGCACACAGCGACATGCTTTGTAAGGAAAGGTCTCATGTTGCGAAACAAATGTCACCTGTGAAATTTGACTAGCAACCTAATTCACATTGTAATTGCAAAGTGAAAGTGAATGTTTTACCTGATCCTTCATAGATAAAGGATGAAAGAGCAATAAGTACGGCAGTGAATGACGAGTACATATTTGAAAGTTGCTATAGATTCCGCGTTTCAAAATGAGTACTAAACACGCGTTACAAAATGAGTATTATAACGTGTTTCAAAAGGAACCCCTTCCCTCTGCAAATTCGGTGTCGGGAAGAAGCAATTAGCTCCAGTTTCTGCTGTACAGACAGGCGGCGGAAAGCGTTGGGAATCGCGTCGCAAATCAAGCGATTCACAGCACTACCTAGGTGAAGAATCAGGGATGATGTGCTCTTCGTCAGGAATGAGCAATCTGGCCACTGGATCAAGCTGCTTGAAGCGCATGAGCCCATCAAGCAGTTTACAACGGTTGTCCCACAGAATCACCAAAGAAAGCAAGCTGATTCTTCAACCACGATTGCTCTGTCTGACTTGTCCATTTGCCCTATCTCAATCCCGTTGGGCCATGTCTAGCCAGTGAGTCTCTCAATGTCTCTCACAATCGGAATCTACGTGATGCATCTATCATTATATGTATATATATATATATGTATATAGATATGTGTGTGTGAATATATGTTCATGAATTAAATAATATTATATATATATATACGTGTGTGTGTGATTGAAAATCTGATGAATAATGAATATACAGTAAATATACACTCTTTCATGCACCTGCACTTGTACCATCTTGCACTGCAGGCAACTGCATCCCCACCTTCATGTAGATCTCTGCGGCTTGCCACCAGGTCAAAAGGCCCATCTATAGCAAAGCAGAAGCCCACAGCACGCACGGGCAAACCCACGTGCACTGCCATAACAGAAAGGTCTTCGGAGTCCTCGCACCTGTCCTAAGAAACAGATTCTGAACACAGATTTGACAGTCTGAAAGAGTCTGAATACATCCTTACAAGTAACTTACAACATCCTTCTGCATCTTTACCCTGTTTACATCTGCTTACGCTTACATGATCTTACATGATCCTGTGCAGTGAATTTTGCCAGGGTTTGGCGGCTTCAGCCAAGGCCCCAGCAACGAAAAAACGAAAGGCTGGTCACACGAAAACCTTTCGTTGCCTGTTGCCACAGCTATGGGTTATCTTTCTCGAGACCTTAGAGCATTATGAGCATTGATGAGCATTGGCTTTGGCCGTGGCGGCTGTGGGCTCTAGCAACAGAATCACGGTTTGCTGAGCATCTAATGGAAAGGCCAAGCGCAGCGTGATCTCGTCTTGGCCCGGGCCCGGGCCCAAGGCAGCTTTGACATCACTTTCGGCCACGCGGAAATGATGCACGGCATAGCGGAAACACACCGAAGTGGCAACAGATCCAACAGTGCCGGAGTTTTTCGAGTTCTGACACTTTCCATCTCCATCTCCATCGCAAGCGCCATCCGATTCATTCGATTCATTCGATTTATTTGAGTTGGAGCCGGTGTTGGAGGCACTTGAGTCGTTCGAATCTTTCGTGTCCAGCGAAGCTGTCTGCTCGGTCTTGTAAATACATTGGTCCTCGCCCAACACGCGTTGGATCCTGATGTGCTTTCCATCTGGATATCTAAAGCTGATGCGACAAAGTCGTTTCAAAAAGAGCAGCGTCGCATGATTCTGGAGCAAATTCTCAAAAGCTTCCACAATGCCGCTGAAGCCTGGCAGGATCGGTAGGGATCTACGTGGATCTACGTGGGTTGATGGGGTACGCCACTCAAGAACTCACAGGGAAAGCAATATGAGCAAAGAAATTGATGCCACACCTACCAGAACAACATGGAACAACATGGAACAACATGGAACAACATGGAACAACATGCCACACTCCAGAAGTAATCTGATTCCAAGTGGTCAGAGTGAGTCTCAGAAGTGGAAGCAAAATGAAGCAAGAGCAACTCATAGCAACTCCAGTGTCCAAAGAGACATCAAGAGACATCAAGAGTTGCTCCAAGAGACCCAGGCCTGAGAATAGAGGTAAATAGATCAGAGTCCCGCCCTGCCGATGTGCGTCTTGCACGGGGACTGGGAGTTGTTTTAGCTCCTTGTCCGAAAGCCAGGTGGGCGTCACATACCCCAACTTACCTAGGCTGCAGCTTCACCGCCCGGGAAGTGGTGGCAATCTTTGAATCGAGACTTGCTGTGACTTGCCCGTTTGAAATTCGCCGATCTTCCAGGACACGTCCATTCACGCAACTTTGCTGACTTGCTGCTGCTATGACTTGCCATGACTTGCCATGACTTGCCATGACTTGCCTAATTTTGTTTCGTTATTTTTCTGGCCAAATCTGACTTCAAAATCTTAGAAAGTCTTAAAATCGCACAGACTTTCATCGACTTTCATAGAAAAATTCATAGACTTTCGAAAATCTTTGGGGAAAGCGTTGAGATCCGGAGCTGCCCAGGGAATCGACGTCGAATTTGAAGCTCCAAGAACCCGAAAGGACCTCAAAGACGTGCGGCCACCGGAACCGGAACGAAGCGGAACGAGTCGAAGTCCAAATTCGAAATATCAAAGGGGAAAAAATATCTTGTAAAAACAAAACTTATTGTAAATTTGTTTTACTGAATTTGGGGAATTGCTGGGGGCCTGAGTCCCCGGCTGGTGCCTTCGTCTAGAAACAAATTTATTGCACATTTATTGTATGTATTTATACCACAGTTGTATGGATATTGCAGGCTGACCCATACCGGCTCACAACATCTCACAACATCTCACAGCCACACATGACTGTCGCTGTCGTTACTGTCCACACATATGATATCTTTCACACCCAAGCCACATGAGGACAGTTTGAAACTGCGAATGTGCTCTTCCATCCGATGCCCTTTTTGCCAATACATCCGGACCTTTCAGGGCGGTCGTGCAGGTCAACAACAGACAAAAATGGTTCAAGATAATCACACACAGCTTGAAAAGATCTTGTGAGTCCAACTTAGTAAGTGACCAAGCAACGCCCTATCCATACCATGTGACTTAATGTCACCATGGTGACAATGACAACGGCATTCTCTTCACATCTTCAGGATCATCTGAGAAAACTAGACGACGGATGGCCCGAGAGCGAAGAAGAAGTATAGTGAGATATGTAACTGTGAAGATCGTATAGCACGAAACATAGAGGAAGACATATATGATGTGTGAATGTAATGTATAAGGCGAAATAAGAAGAGATGTTCAAAACATGTCGTGAAAGGCTGTTACCTGTTGGAGTGTTGGTATGTATCTTTGATTGGAAGATGTGATTACATCAGTTTTTGCGCATGGAAGATGTGAAGATGCGAGCATCCAGTGAAGATATGAAGGTGTCAGTATGTGAAGAGGTGAGGATCTGATGAATATGTGAAGATGTGAGGATGCGAAGATGTGAAGATGTGAGGATGTGAAAATGTGAGGATGTGAAGATGTGAGGATTTGAGGATTTGAAGATGTGATGATGAGGAGGTTTTTACACACAAACGCTTTGACACACAGACTCTTTTACACACGGACGCTTTTACGCGCAAACCTGCTTACACACAGACGCTTTTACACGCAAACCCCCTTTACACACAGACACTGTTACACACAAACCCCTTTTTCACACAGACGCGTTTACACAGAAACAACTTTATACACAAACACCTTTGCACACAGGCACATTTACACACAGACCCTTTTACACACAGACCCTTCTACGCACAGATGCTTTTACTCATCAACGCTTTTACACACAAGCACTTTTACACACAGACGCTTTTACACAGAAACAACTTGACACACAAACACCTTTGCGCACAGACACATTTACACACAATCCCTTTTACACACAGACCCTTTACACACAGATGCTTTTACACACAGACGCTTTTACACAAAGACCAAAAGGGTTGCCGCGGAAGCTGTGAAATCGCAATTTTGCCTCCGGTCTTGCGCATCGAACCTCGTTTCGTGCGAAAGGGTTGCCGCGGAAGTTGTGAAATCGATATATCCGCAGTTTTTGCACATCAAACCTCATTCGTGCGAAAGGGTTGCCGCGAAAGTTGTGAAATCACAATTTTGCCACAGTTCTTGCGCATCGAACCTCATTTCGTGCGAAAGGGTTGCCGCGGAAGTTGTGAAATCGCAATTGTTCCACAGTTTTTGCACATCAAACCTCATTTCGTGCGAAAGGGTTGCCGCGGAAGTTGTGAAATCGCAATTTTATCCCAGTTTTTGCACATCGAACCTCATTTCGTGCGAAATGGTGCACGTTTCGTGACGCCTTGTCGGCACTGCCCGCGGCCTAAAGAGAGAAAGAAAAAGAAGGAGAGAGAGGAAGGGGAGAGAGAGAGAGAGAGAGAGAAAGAGAGAGAGAGAGAGAGAGAGAGAAGATGTGAAGATATAAAGGTGAGGATGTGAAGATGTGAAGATGTGAAGATGTGAGGATGTAAAGATGTGAAGATGTGAAGATGTGAGGATGTGAAGATATAAAGGTGAGGATGTGAAGATATAAAGGTGAGGATGTGAAGATGTGAAGATGTGAAGATGTGAAGATGTGAAGATGTGAAGATGTGATGATGAGGATGTGAAAATTGTGAAGATGTGAGTATGTGAAGATGTATGGCAGACCCCCACTTTTAGAAGAACCCTTCGCTCAGACGCTCTCGGGAAAAAGTCTGCAGTCTTTTGACTTTCATTCATTGAGCGTCATTTCATGCTTCCTTGTAGAGTTGCAAGTGGTTCTTTTCAGGTTTTCACTTCAGTTTCTGTACGAATTGGTCCTTATTCGATCTTATTCTTTGTGCCTCTTGGCGCTAGCGTTCACATCGCACAGTGCCAGCACGTCCCGCTCCGTCAGGCCCCGCTCGTTGTTCCAGGACATGAAGAACCTCAACGGTGAAACGAAACAACGAACACAAAACGAGGACCATATTTGGTGACGCAGAATAACGCAAATCTGAAGAATTCACATCTAGAAATCACACTTGTATACAAAGCCATGGTTGCACTACGTAGGGGTGTGTGTGTGTGTGTGTGCTTAGTCATCTTGGGTACCTTCTGGCCGACTATATGGTCGCATACACTAAGATGCATGCTACCCTAAAGAAAGAAAAGAAAAGAGCAGAAGAAACATCTAGAGAGACATGCGCGACCAACACACTGCAAAGAGATGAAACAAAAAGGCTCTTAAATTTCTTAAGCCTCGCATCAAAATCATCAAGAAATTATCAAAACACCCTCGAAATATCTTGAAATTTGATGAAATTTGATGAAAATTGATCCTCCCTTGGGTTTGGGGAGTTGCTTGGGTGCCAGCATTTTACAGTGGTAAAACTGAAAAGTAGCATTTTGGCCTCTGCAAAATGCGGTGCCCAGGCTAAAATCAATAAATCCAGACTCTCTGTAAAATGCAAACACCCAAGCATCTCCAAAACCGCTGTTTTTGAAAATAGCCCTTTGAAAAATGAAAATCCTCCGAAAGCCCCTATTATTATCATCCAGTCATCTTAGGCACTCAGACCCCCCCCCCCACAAAAAAAACAAATTCATTTTACAGAGAATCCATCTTGAAGCCCCTTGATATCCTTCCAGAATCAATAACAAAACACCAATTGCATTTTACAGAGGAGATATTATATTATATTATATTCCATCCAACCTGAATTATTCTCAGTCAACCCATCCTGAACCCCACGTATTCACCATGGGGAACAATAGCTCAAATAAATACAACGACAAGAAACAACATAAACAATAATCAATAATGAAATTTGAAATCCCTTGCGTCGTTGCCGGTTCTTGCCGGCTCTTGCCAGCTGCCGACACAGCACTGCTCAGCACCGGTCTGATGCAAAGACAAGCAGAGCTCGGGCTCGTTCACTTGGTAGCAGTTGTCATCCGCATTCTGCACCAACTCGAACCTGCCACGATGCTATACAGTTGCTGTACACAGCGCTCAATGAGATCATTGATGACGTAGTTCGATAATTTCAGTGCAGGACCTGATATGACTTAATACATCTGAATTCATCTGAATACATTTGAAATTATCTGAATACTGGAAGCTCCTGGGCGCAACTTAGTGCGACAAGGACTCTGAACCTGAACCTTTGTACCGTGCTTTCTGGATTCTGAGGAGAGGATTCAGGCTAATCCAATTGAGATGCTCCAGGTGTAGGGAGAGCGGCTGAGATGCAATCAAGACTGCATGTTTACCCCGTCACCGCCGCAAACATCTACACGAACGACTTGCCGAAACATCCGAAACTCCGTAAAGTCAGCAAACTCAGCGAATTCAGCGCTAATCTAACAACACGGAAACCAAAAAAAAAAAAGCAAATTTAGCAAACATGTAAATCAATCCCCGTTGAAATTGTAGGGGAGGAGTTTGTGCACAGCATTTTGATATGTACAAAACACAGTGCACCCACTTTGCAACTACCAAATGAGTGCACGGGTGCCATTTCTGAAATACAAAATGGGCTCCACGACTCGGACTGAAATGAGAAATAATTCAACATGAGGCACTCCAAAAAGGAATACATCCAGATTTGAAAAATCTCTGAAAAAACCAACATGATAACATGTTTTTTTTCTAAAGGCATTTTGTAGTCGGGTTTTGTTCACCAAAATATTTTGAGGACCCATTTTGTAGATCAAATGGCTGTAGTCGCATTCTTTCAATTCAACGCGCTTTCCGGCTATATGTGACTATCTCAAGCATTTGGACTTTGAATCTGATGAGGGGTCATTTTGCTCCAACCAGGGCAAGTTTTCCAGCCATGTTGACTGTTGACGATGACAAAGACTTAGGAAGGTTCAATTCGGAGGACTTGACAGTACGACTCCGCGTGTGAAAAAATACACGGGCACGGATCCTGCAGCGTGCTTGCTCCGGGGCTACTTGATCAGTCAAGGCTAATGTGTTGGCTTGGGACGACAGGCTACGCAAAATACGTTTTTCCAAAAAACACGAGATGGCAACGTGCCATTGAGAAAGCAAAGTTGCACTGTTTATTGGTTTTTACAGGTCCCGGACACTTCGTGCTTTCCCAGGGGGTGCGCGCTATCTCCGGGGTTTGCCAAAAAATACAAATATTGTTGTTTTTCAAAAAAAATTAGCCGAGAAGGAACCGTGGGCTGAGGAAGCACTGTATCATTGGGGAAAACATGGGTTCAGGGGGCTGTTTGATTTTAGTATGTATTTGAAATTGTTTTTTGGTGGAGTGGGAAAACAATGGAGGAGTACGGCTCCGCATGTCAGGATGTCAGCTGACTACTTCGCCCGGAGCAATGTCGGAAAAAACATGAAAAAACAGATGCTGGTTGAAGTGTTGGGTTTGACGGGGTTTTAAGTGTTGCAGACCAAACAGTTGGCTGACTTTGTGAGTTCTTGGAGTCAACAACGCGGCAACCACGCGATCCCTTATGTTTCAACCATACAAAATCTTAGGAAAAAAATATCTAAGAATGCTGGTTTTGATGAACAAACCTTTTTGTAGATGCATGGAATGGGCCGGCACTTTTTGTAGAGAGCCAGCCACGGTTTAGGGAAACCATCCACATTTATGTTGGCCTGTCCCTAATCTGCCCGAACAAAATCCAATAATCTGGTGGTTAATTATGTGTTCATTTGGATTCTTCTTCAGACTTGCTGGGCCAAATTTGGATTACAACACGCGATTGGGCTCGCATGGGCCAGAAAGCGTTTGGGGCAGCCGTCCACAGGCTGTAGGCCTTTGCATTCTGTCCCACTAGAATTGGGAAATCTATGGGGGATTTTTCTTTGTTCGAATCCATCTTCAAAATGGTTGGTTTTTGCCATTTTGGGAGCAAACAAAGCGGCGGAGCATAAAATCATCAAGATATATAGGATGACTTGTATATATACATAGAATTGTTCTTCAAGGATATCTGAGGATGACTGGGTTTTGATGAAACAGCCTTTTTGTAGATGCATGGGTCGCCCCTTTTTGCAGAGAGCCCGCCACGGTTTACAGAATCCATGGACACTTTTGTCAGCTTGTGCAGTTTGCCCCAGTAGACTTTGGAAATTTGTTGGTACTTTTTTTAATTTGAATTCTCCAAAGTTGGAGTCAGTCAGTCAGTCTACAAAATGGTTGCCGGATGTATTTGACCTACCCATGCCATTACAAACTACCTTGAAGAGCTACAAAATGCAAAAGGGATCAAAAGGGATTTTATGTTGGAGTTTCAACTACCTCAAAATATACAACTACAAAATGCAAACGAGCATTTGAAGCTCCGAAACTTGGACAAACTACAAAGTGAAAAGACTACAAAAAACTTGGCACAACTCCGTTTTCTGTACAAAACGACCCTGGCTGGCGTTCTGTAGTGGCTACAGGTCCTTGTCATTATGGAGGGATTCCATCGGGGATGTAAATCATATAAATCTCTCAGGGCCATACAAGGCCACTGCGGTCCAGGTGCACGAAATGGCCCTCGAGTTCGTACAAATCTTGTGCGAGACGATCCACTGCAGCACTTAAGGAGACCTGCTCAGCGACACTAGTCACATGTCACAGTACAATGATCATTCGGCATGGGTAATATCTAGATAGAGCTTACATTGTGTGCAAGTATCCTGTAGTACCTTAAAAATATCAGAAAGTCTTGCTGTGGGCGCGCAAACAAGCAATATGTTCATATAATTTTCCTTAAACATATTCCATGATCTAAAGCAATATCGGCTTGGCCACATTTTGAAACCAATATCTACCATTGTTCTGAAGTCATGCATTTTGCACATGAAAGTGTGGTTTTCTCTGGATCAGGTTTGCTCTTTGTGAACATCATATCACAATATGACCTGTTAGTCCTGCTTTATTTCCAAAGGTTACAGTAAGAAAAGCAATAAATTATCAAAAATCTCGCGCCCACAACAAGCCCCTCTCTAAAATATTGGTATCAATAAAGATAGATAGATAGATAGATAGATAGGTAGATAGATAGATAGATGGATAGATAAATAGATAGATAGATAGATAAAATTAGATAGAACTAGATAGAACTGGGTAGACCTAGATAGAACTAGATAGAACTAGATAGAACTAGATAGAACTAGATAGAATTAGACAAAATTAGACAAAATTACAAAGATACAAATAGATAGATAGGCAGACCGACCGATCGACGGACAGACAGAGATAGAGAGCCGGACACAGGCAGAGAGTGAAGACACAGTGTCGAGCTGCAGAGCTCTATTTTACTGGGGCCAAAAATAACATCGGGCTCATACTAGACCCCTGGATCTTTACACTGGACATGAAGTTTGCACATAGTCTATACATGTCTTCACCCCTCCCCTCTTGAAGAGTGGCATCTGCACACTCGCAAAGAGCTAACCTCCGGCTCTCAGTTCTTCTTCGGCTAGAGATAGATTCAGCTGGCCTTTGCTCTTGTCAGATACACATACCCTGACTTCAGCATGGTCTGGTGCATTTGCGTGCCAGGCACCGATTTCGTCAGGACGTCTGATCGGTTTTCTTTGCCTGGAGCATGCACACCCTTGAGGTGGTTTTTCGGCTAGTCGTTCTTGCAGCCATAAGTATCGGGTTTGGATATGGCGTGCTTTGCCAAGTCCAACACGGTTGACCGTACCGTTGAGTCTGACTCAATTGTGACTGCTGCGTCGATGCTTAGTCAGCCAATAGGGACTGAATCCCTAGCCCGGTACTTCCACCTTTGACCAGCCAGAGCATAATACTCTGATTCTCCTGTGGAGAGTGCAATAGCTGATTGCAAATTCGAACCATGGTTCAGGACATGTCGTCCATAGTAGGCTATCATGCCTGTGGTCGATTTCCTTGTCACTGCTGTGTCTCCTGCATGATCACTGTCGACCTGGATGACGAGCCTTTCAGATGTCTCCTACTGGCACCAACTCGACGGCGGCTTCTCTCGCCGCTGCCTCTTTCAATGCCACGATGGAATGCTCTCCATCCGGCTTCAGCACTATTTTCCGGTAGCCCACATTCTTCAGAAACGCCGCTGCAAACTTCACAGCGCAAGGGGCTCGCACCCTTTGAGTCCACAAGGTCGCTGCGACCATCTGTGTCCTCTGATCCTTCATCACAAGGATGGGCCTCAGCCTTTCATCGTCCCGGGACATGAACGCATAGTCCAACACAATCGTTGGCACGAAGTCGCGAGCTCTCTGCTCTTCAGTTCTAATTCTGCGATGCCGCCAAATTGCTCGCCCAGCGATGCAATGGCGGCACCAATCCCGATAGACTGCATGGCCCATGGCCTCATGTTCATCTGTCTCTGCCTGTGTCGGAGTATCTGGAGATTTCAATAGCTTTGGCCTCTCGAACTCCTCCACTTCTTCCATCACTTGCTCAATTACACCCTCGGCCGGGTCGGCCCGTGCCTCCGGTGCATCAGAAGCTGCGTTGAGCTCCTTTGTCATGATCTCAGCGGCATTTGCATTCACCTGCCTTTCCACCTTTACTCTTAAGATAGAAGTTGTACACACCCTTTTCCTGGTACACTGCCAGCCAAGTCTTGACTTCAGCTGGTGTTGAACGGTTGATAACTCCTTGGATGGCCCTATACCAGCTTTCGAATTCACGGGCACAAGCTGCCCACCATTTTCATCAAGCACAGCTACCAAATCCTAAGCACTGGTGCGCTGAATGCTGCAAACCCTACGGTTGACAGTGCCGGAAGCCAACCGAACGCGACGTGATCACGATCGTCATCAGGGCGTGATCCTCTATGAAGACAAGTGGAAGTTAAAAAGCCGTTCAACATATTTGTTCAAAGGGGGTGGGGTGTTTGATCCCTTATGAAGATAAGTTTCCCCTAGTAGCAAGCGTCCCTCTTAAACTGACGGATGTCTCAGCCGGATTTCCGGATTGGTTGAAAGCAGCAGGCCACGGTCCTCTTGTGTCGCCAGAGAGTCGCGGGAGCAGGCAATGACTGCCACGAGGGATGCACGGTCTCGGGCAGAAAGACCGTCTTGCACCCGCGACCAGACAGAGTCTGGCAGTCTACCTGGATGCATGTTTTGAGCCGTCCTTCTTTGCATGACTCATGTACTTGACCGTTTGTCTTTGTTGAATGTGTGTGTCTGGAGGGTGGAGATCATGTTTGATTTAGATAGAGGAGAGATCTTGTGGATTATGGTCGAACGTGGGGTTTGGCGCCGTGTGCTGAAACCAAGGGCCGGCTTATGCACATCGGCAATGGCTCCTCGGACACGGCATCTCACACCGCTTTCCCCAAACCCTTCAAAGGTTCCTGTGTCCTCACTCGGCACCAACTCACTATATTCTGTCTTGAAAATCATTTCACCCTGGGACTGCCGTCTGCGCGGCTCCTGTATCCAAGTTGAATTTCGCCCATTCATCTATGGCTGAAGGAGCCGTCCGTGTGCAAACTTTTCCTTCTATCCTTCCTACATCAAACAATCCTACGTCAGCCTCCGCGGCGAGGGCTCAGCAGCCGCTTCCGCTGACTCCCCATTTTCTAGCCCCGATACGTGCTTCTTGCCCTTACCATTGCCCTTTGAATTTCCTTTGCCCTGATCTCTTTTCGTACTCCAGCATTCTGCAGCCTCGTGACCTTCCTTGCCGCAATTGTGACAAACAATGTCACTGCTGCTTGAGCCTGATCCTTTTCCGTCTTTTCCTTTTCCTTTACCTTCTCCTCTTCCTTTGGAATCATTCGGTGTTCCTTTTGTTTTACTTTGGCCCTTACCTTTACATTGACCCTTTACTAAACTGGCCATCCTTGGGTGACTGCATCAACATCCATTGGTTGGGGTCCTGAACTACTTGAAGCTTGTCCTGGTCTAGTGACGGAACCCTTTGAACCGACACTAGGCTCTAAAACCAGTTCAATCTCTTGTTTCATCAATTCATAACTGGTCAGCGCTTCTTGTTGAGGATAAATATGTTTCTCTAAATCAGCGGGCACATGTAGTTCCAAGGATGCCGGTTTAATGTCATCACTCAACAACTCTGAAGCTGACTTCCGAGCTTAGTATCTCCTCACCAAGTCTTCCAGCTGCTCGATGGCTGGCCTCACGGCGGCCCATGTTTTGCACCACTCTGGATTTAGGATAGCCTTCATGTAGGAGGTTTCTTTTCCTCCCGCTCGTGGCGGGGCCCCATCTCCTACAAGTTTCTATAGAGGCTTCATAGCATTACTGGCTCCAACAACAAGGTCTTCACTTTCTCCAGTACTTAGGTGGCACAAGACCCGATACAGTTGTTCTCCAACTTTGTTTATGTTCTCAACGTCGGGATGCTGCTTGGCGGCCACATCTCGAAGGTCTATGAGTTCTTCTGAATCCAAACAGCTTTCCAACACTTTGCCATAGTCTGGACCAAAGACTCTCGCAACCAAATTGTTGATTGACCGAGTCCACCTTCTAAAACTTTCTTCTTTTTTGTTACTCCGTGGTATCCCTTCTCCAAGACTGCGCCAACTCACCTACGGATTGCGCTAACGCCTGGACCTCTCTCAGCCGGTCATTCTCGGCGGCTAAAGCTATATGGGATTGCCTAAATTGTTGGATGGTTTCTGCCAATTCGTTGATTTGTTGCTCCATTTTACACTTACCAATGGACAGCTACTGCACTCCTTTTCACCCCTCGGCGGACGAAGCGTCCGCTCACTGCGGCTCTTAAGCCGCTACGGCGCTGCTTTACACAGCAGGATCAGCCTTGGCCTTATTCTTGGCCTCGGCTTTCTTCCTAAGGTATTCTTCAACGCCCGGCTCTCACTTCCTCTTCCGGTCGTCGCACGAGGAGCCTCGTCTTGTTCCCACAAACCTTGGATGATCGCTGCTGCTATAATGCCCTTAGCTCCGGTCTCCTGCTGGAGCTGTTTTGCCGCTAAGTGCCTCACCTGAAAGGGGCTCTCCAGAAAGTAAGCTGAAAGCTGGCGCGTCTCAGCCCACTTGTTGGCTTGTCTGAGGGCTGTTGGTCCTGGCACTCGCTGCCGGGCTTTTGCTTTCGCCTTCGCTTTTGGGTGTGGCTTGGCCTTTGCACTTGATGGGGGATTTGCCCTTGCCACTGTGACTTCAACCGACTTGGATTCCTTTTGAAGGTTTCTTGTCGCCCTTCTCCAAACTTGTCCACCTGCCTCTTCAGTGCACAGTCTACCTTGACTCCTTTCTTTGCCGCAAGCCTCAATTGCCCTTGGAGGTTCCAATATTGACAGAACTGAGCTGATCACAGTCTAAAAGCCTTTGGAGCAGGTTTTCTTGACCTCGCCGCCACACGGGCGATTCCACAGCGGGTCCGTCACTGGGCTTTGACTGGGCGGTGTTGGAGAAAGTTCCAACCGCTCTGATGGACCTGGCCCGATCCTTGACGAACCTCAGACTGGCCTCTCAAGCCACGGACCTGATACGTCTAAGTCGGTTTAGAAACTGGATTTGCCAAACCGATCCAAGTAACTGGCGTTCTGGTACCACCAGGAGACCCAGTTTCAATCTGAAGATGGCCACGTGGATAGTTCTGCTGGGGCTTATAGAATCCGACCTTGGGCTTTGCAATGGGCTTAAGGCCCTCTCTGGTCTCTTAAGCTCTCGAACGTTTCTTCTTTCTCTTTCTTTTCTTCTACTTCTACTGGGGCGGCTGAACCAGCCGCTCCCAGTTCCGAGCTTGCGGCTGAACCTCCTCCTCCTCCTCGTTTTCTCAGGAGCTACTCACAATACACCTAGACAGTCCGTGCCTCTGTTCCCTTTGCCTCAACTCGCAGTCGGCGTCGGAGCTCTATCTTACTTGGGCCAAAAGTAACATCGTGCTCATGCTAAACCCCTGGATCTCTACACGGGTTATATATATATATAATCTTTACATGTCTTCAGAGAGAGAGAGAGAGCGGTAGATGTGTATATATATACATATCTATTTATTTATAATGTTATATTTGTGTGTGTGCTATATCATATTGAATTTTAATTAAGTATATATTACTTAATACTTATAAATAGAAACAAAATGACAGAATCAAAATAGAAATAAAATTATGCGTATAGGGCAACGGTCTTGTCGCATCTTGTGGCTGTCGAGAGTATTCGACAATATTCGGGCATCTTAGCATCTTGTCTGCGACGACATGTCGGATGACTTCGCGCTGTGATGGGACGAGCCGAACTGGCACGACCCAACCACGACACCACGACCTAACCACGACCTGACCACAACGTGGCACCGGCTGCCACCGGCTGCCACTGGCCTTGGCGCGTTCCACGCTCTTCTCCAACTCTGCAGGGGCAGCCTCTCAAAATTTCGGGGGTCTTTTGAGCAGACAGAAATGGCCAAAAGGGAAGCCAAAAGGGAAGTCCCGACAATTGGTGATTTTAGCAGGCAAAAAAAAAACAACGCATCACGAACCCGGACACTTGCAAATAGCGCTGGGGTGTGGACCCCTGTTCTGACAGAATACAGTTTCTAGTAGCAGACCCGCGGATCCGGCGGGCCCCCAATGCTCCTCACCCATTGGTGCCCATTGCTCTCAAAGCAAGAGGATGTCAGTCGCAGGGGAACTCCATAAGGAATACGCTTTTAAAAATGTGATGAGGGCTGCAATGGGCTGCAGTTTCAATTCTTGGCTTCTACAATTCATCATATTCCATCAGTTCTATAAAAACTGTCCTGAAAGATTTCTGTATGATGAATTCCACCAAACAACCATTGCTGGCCTCCAAGATTCGCTGTGCTCGAAGTTTCTTGATCAGCGCCTTGGCCTCTTTCCGACCCTCAGTTGGAACGTCCTTGAACATTTTTGAACTTGCTAATTGTCAAAGACGTTTCAAAGGCAAGATGTGGGCAAGGTGGCAAGGTGTTACGGTTCTTGCAGCTGCCCTTTTTGGTGTCGTGTCTCCGTTTGAAAGTCGGCACAGCACCAAATAAGCTGTTTCCCATGAAGTTCTTGAAAAGGAAGCTGATATTGTTCTAATTTTTCCAACCTGCATATCCTGACTGTTGGCGCCGTGACTCCTGGTTTCCAAAAATGCGCAGTTTGAACGCAGATGGTGTCCTCCTTCCACATAGAATAATAAATAGAGATGTGAACGCAAAACAATCAAAGCAATTCAGAACAGAGCTACTTGTGTCATGGAGGAAACAAGAGCAAACGTGGGACATTTCAAGAAGTTAGCTACTTTACCATGTGTGTTCGCGTGAACTCAATACTTTGGAGCTAGGCAGGAAAAACATCCCGCCCCGCAGAGGTTTCAAAATACTCAGCAAACGTTCTTTAAACGTTCTTCGAAGAAAAAAATTTCCCTGCTTCACAAAATACCCACCCAATTCGGAATGCAACGTCCGGAACGCGAATGTTTGATGGAAGAGTTCTTTCTGCCTCTTCCATCCTCTTTCCAATACAAATACTTGTCCATAAGCAGCTGAAAGTTTGAAGCATAACAAGCTCCACGCCACGCAGAAACTCTCGAGATCGGGATCTTTTCAATGCAGCTAAGACAAATTTGACATATTTGACATATTTTACCAGTAAAACCCGCACGAGGCGGGTGGCGGAAGTTTCCAAAAGAAGAGAAGCTTAAGACTATAGGATCGAAACACAAGTTTTGCCTATAGGAGCTGGCGCGNCGAAGAATCACAGCATCGCAACTCTGCTCAGCGCATTCGTCATCATCTTGCTTCAACGTTCCCATCTCCTCTCGACTTTTGAAACGATTTTCATCTCTTTCCACCTTTTCTCAACTTTTCTTGCTGCTGTCAATCTCGTCTCGCAGCTATTCTCGGACATGGTCCCATGCATCCCATCTCATTTCATCTCATCTCATGTCTTCTCTTATTTCTCAACTCTTTTCAGCTGATCACAACTGCTCTCATCTCTTCAAATGTCATCTCAGCTTATCTCATCTCTTCTCAGTTCATCTAACTCTTCTCAGGT
>BGPT01003015.1:40333-42833 GCA_003297045.1 Symbiodinium sp. clade C Y103
GCTTGCAAAACACAAGCAAAACGCAACACAGTGCTACACAGGAACTTGCCTGAAAGCAGCAATTCCAATGCGCAAAGCACAACATGACATGCAAAACACCATAGCACAGCCTCAACAGCAGAACAACAAAGTGACCTTGAGAGACTTATTCCCATTGCCAGCGCGGTTCGAGATAGATCCGAGAGTAAACGACGACGCCTAAGCCCGTCGCGCGCGCGACCCAACTTTTCACCGCAACGCAACCTCCGCTTACTCGAAAAAACACAATGTTTCGTGCAAATCCTAACATTCAAATCTCATACATGATGTAGCAGCTCCAATGCAAACTGCACAGACATGCTTGCAAAACACAAGCAAAACGCAACACAGTGCTACACAGGAACTTGCCTGAAAGCAGCAATTCCAATGCGCAAANAGCAGTTCCAATGCAAACTGCACAGACATGCTTGCAAAACACAAGCAAAACGCAACACAGTGCTACACAGGAACTTGCCTGAAAGCAGCAATTCCAATGTGCAAAGCACAACATGACATGCAAAACACCAAAGCACAGCGTCAACAGCAGAACAACAAAGTGACCTTGAGAGACTTATTCCCATTGCCAGCGCGGTTCGAAATAGATCCGAGCTTAAACGACGACGTCTAAGCCCGTCGCGCGCGCGACCCAACTTTTCACCGCAACGCAACCTCCGTTTACCCGAAAAAACACAATGTTTCGTGCAAATCCTTACATTCAAATCTCATCCTTGATGTAGCAGTTCCAATGCTAACTGCACACACATGATCTCTTCTGGCAGGGGCCCACCTGACACAAAGATCTTTGTGACTTAATGATCTCTTCTGGCAGGTGCCCACCTGACACAATGATCTTTGTGACTTAATGATCTCTTCAGGCAAGTGCCCACCTGACTCAATGATCTTTGTGACTCAATGATCTCTTCAGGCAGGTGCCCACCTGACACAATGATCTTTGTGACTTAATGATCTCTTCAGAGAGGTGCCCACCTGACACAATGATCTTTGTGACTTAATGATCTCTTCAGGCAAGTGCCCACCTGACTCAATGATCTTTGTGACTTAATGATCTCTTCACGCAGGCCCACCTGACACAATGATCTTTGGATTACTAGCTATGTTCACTTTCCGTAACTCGGAGTTTCTCGACGAAACTTCCTTTGAACATTTTTTCCCCAAACAATGTGTCCACCCTGAGGGTTTTACGGTAAGAGTAAAGGCCTGGTGTGGTCAAGGTGGGTGATCTTGTCTGCGGCATTTTTCCTGTAAATTCTCGCGTAAAGCGGCTCTTGTTGAATGTCCACGACGGCGCAGGCTCGCACAAAGTCGGGCTCCCGCTTCTGGGGCGAATCTGGGCCCGCCATTTTTCCTATAAATTTTCGTGCAACAATTCCCTTCTGAGATGTCCATGTGTGTTTCGACTGCGCAGGCTCGCACGGATTGGCGGCGTGATGGTCATGTCAAAAAGTGTCGTTCTACCAGCGTGCCGTGCTCGTTTTTGAGCAATGTCCATTTCGTGTGGCAGGCGTGGCACATCCGGGACATTTGGAGGTCTGCACGTTGTTTTGTGTGGCCGGCGCAGGACATCGGACACTTTTTCATCCGCCTGGCAAGCGTGGGACATTCTGCACGTTGCTAAAACGTTGGCAGACGTGGATCAAAATGAGAAGTGCTTTCGGAGGTCATTTTCCGTGGCAGGCACGGTATTTGGTGAACTTGGACGATGTTTTCAAAGGGTCTAAAGCCGCGTTTTGTGAAACTGTCGTGGATTTTGATTTTGGACATGTGGCAGGCGCAATACTTCGATGACCTCGGGCTCATTTTTCGTGGCAGGTGCAAGACTTCGTGGACCTCGACAAAAAAGTGGCTGAAACCTAGGTAAAACGTCGTTTTGCGCGCAGTGCTTTCTGAAAATCTATAACATGTGCTCGCGCAACCATCTCCTCACTTTGTCCGCATCGGATCGCTCTCGCTGTGGCGCGGTGCGAATTTTGCAACTTCAGATGCAACGTTTTGGCACGAAATGGATGTCGAACGTCAAAAATTGGTGTAAAATTGCGATTTCGCAACTTGAGCTGCAAGCCTTTCGCACGAAATAGAGGTCGAACGTCCAAAACTGGTGTAAAATTGCGATTTTGCAACTTGAGCTGCAACCCTTTCGCATGAAATGGAAATCGAAGGTCAAAAACTGGTGTAAAGTTGCGATTTCATAAAGACAGCGATCTCATGAAGAGATCTTTGAAAGATCTCTTAGAGAGATCATGCAAAAAGATCTTGCCAGGACACCTCTTGTGAAGATCTTGCGCAAAGACCTTACATTGAGATCTGCTGCAGACATCTTGCCAAGTGGTCTCTTACAGAGATCTTGCCAACAAAACTCTTTTAGAGAGCTTGTGCAGAGATCTTGCCAAGACCTCTTACAGAGAGCTTGTACAGAGATCTTGCCAAGAGACCTCTTATAGAGATCTTCTACAGAGATCTTGCC
>BGPT01003015.1:45333-51334 GCA_003297045.1 Symbiodinium sp. clade C Y103
TATGTATGTATGTATGCATGGATGCATGCATGCATGCATGCATGCATGCATGCATGCATGTACATTACTAAAAGAAGTTTCGTGGAGAAACTTTGAATTACGGATGGTTTTATTCTCATGAACCCAAAGATCATTGTGTCCAGTTGGCATGTGCCTGAAGTAGAGAAGTGGCTCAAAAATATCCTTAAGCCTAGTTGGCATGTACCTGAAGTGAAGAAGTAGCTCAAAAGATACTTACTTCTAGTTGGCATGCACCTGAAGTAGAGAAGTAGCTCACAAGATCCTTAAGTCTAGTCGGCATGTACCTGAAATAGAGAAGTAGCTCAAAGATGCTCAAAAGATCCTTAAGTCTAGCTGGCATGTACCTGAAGTAGAGAAGTAGCTCAAAAAATCCTTAAGTCTAGTGGGCATGTACCTGGAGTAGACAAGTAGCTCAAAAGATCCTTAAGCCTAGTCCTGGCGTAGAGAAGAAGCTCAAAATATCATGGAGTGGGGGTAGAGGTAGAAGTAGAGGTAGAAGTAGAGGTAGAAGTAGAGGTAGAGGTGGAGGCAGGGGTGGAGGTGTGGAGGTGCAGGTGGAGGTGGAGGTGGAGGTAGCGGTAGAGGTCGACGTCGACGTCGAGGTTGAGGTCGAGGTTGAGGTCGAGGTTGAGGTCGAGGTCGAGGTCGTGAGGTAGAGTAGGGTAGAGTGGACTGGTGTAGAGTAAAGTAGAAGCTTTACAAGTAAAACCCGGACGAGGCGGGTGGCACAAATTTCCAGCAAAGTTTTGCCTATAGGAGTTGCAGCAAAGCTTCACATTTTCGAAACTCTGTTCTGTGAAATCGGCTCATCTTGCCTCATCCCTTTTCAAGTGCGGCCGCCACTTCTCAGCTCTTCCCAGCTCTTCTCACGCCATCTCAGGTCTTCTCAATTCTTCCCATCGCTGTTCTCAACAGTTCTCAAACTGTCTGTTTCCTTTCTTCCCACATCAGCTCAGCTCTTTTCGCCTCTTCTCAACTCTTCTCAACTCTTCTCAACGACTCTCACCCCTCCCCACCTCTTCTCAACTCAACTCTTCTCAACTCGACCTACGCTCAACTTATCTCACCTCCTTCTCAGCTCCTCTCAACTCTTCTCACGTCTTGTCAGGTCCTCTTAACCCTTCTCACCTCTTCCCAGCTCTTGTCACGGAGATGCTTTACACAGAGAACCGTCTAAACGCAAATCCCTTACACACAGAAGCTTTTACGCAGAGAAGATCTTGCACACAGAAAGCTTTTACACAGAGAAGCTTTTACACACAGCAAGCTTTTACACACAGCAAGCTTTTCCACACAAAAGCTTTTACACACAAAAGATGTTACACACAGAAGCTTTTACACACAGAAGCCTTTACGCACAGGAGCTTTACACAGAGCACCTTTTACACACGCAGAGAAGCAATTTTACACAGCGAAGCTTTTACACACAGAACGTTTTTACACAGAGAAGTTGTTACACAGAGAAGCTTTTACACACAGACGCTTTTACACAGAGAAGCATTTACACGGAAAACTTGTTCCACAGAAAAGCTTTTACACCAAACAGCTTTTACACAGAGAAGCTTTTGCACAGAGAAGTTTTTACACATAGAAGATTTTGCACAGAGAAGCTTTTGCACAAAAAAGCTTCTACAGAGAGAAGCTTTTACACAGAGAAGCTTTTACACAGAGAAGCTTTTTTTTTTCACCACGCCTTTTTCCGCGTGGAAATCCTCTACTCCCCCCGTGTTGGGGGGAGTCGGCTTGGCGCGGGGGGGTCTGCGTAGCGAGTATCCGCCAGCAGATCGTGAAACGGGGGGGGCGGCCGATCGACTTCATCGAGGGCGGGGAGGGGGGGTCGAGGAAGGAGGCCGCAAAGGCGCGTAGGGTGGCAACGCTGAGGAGGGCGTGACCAGCGGTGGACATATGCCCCGACGGTGGTGTGCCGGGGGGGTCGCCCGAGCCTTGGCGTGGGCCAGGGCGCGAACAAGGTCGACCGCCTCTCGCCCCCAGCGGCCGCCTGTTTCCAGGGCGACCACCACCAGCCGGCACCTCCGGTTGTGGGTAAACTCGGGGTACACGGACGCGCGCTTGCGGGCGGTGGCACGCTGTATGGCGTCGCCGGGGATGGTCGCTGCTGCATGCTGGGCTGCGCCTGCGCGCCCGACCGGGCTGGTGAGGGTGGCGTCGACCGCGAGTTGCGCGCCGTGCCAGAGAGGGAGCCCTTGCGCCAGCACCTCGATTTGACGCCCGTCGGAGACCGGGGGTGGACACGCGGGCCCCTGCCTCACGGAGGATGCGAGCTACGGCTCGTTCCATCGGGGCCGCGCGCACGCGGAGGTGCCGGCAGGTAGGGCATGCGCTGCGATGGTCCCCGTACGGGTCGAGGGTCCCTCCGCACGGGCATCGGGCTGGGGCGATGCCAAGGGGGAGGCACAAGCGACGTTGCAGCAGGATCCGGAAGTGGGGATTGTCGAGGGTATATTCTGGGGTCGTGGGTGCCGTGGTGAAGGCCATGGAGGCATGTGGGCCGGCTTGAGACAGGAGCAGCGCGCGCTCGTGGGGCGGGTAGGTTGGTAGGAGCGCTTCAAACTGGTCCTGGTCGCAAGCTGAGCTCGCAGCCTGTTGCCATCCGGGTTGCAGGTTACCAGGCGGGCGGGGGGTGTTCGCTGGGGGCGCAGGGGCGCCGGCCACGAGGGCGGACCACGGCGGGCGACGCGGCGCAGGGACGCCGCGGCGCTGGTGGCCTCGGTGACGGAGAAGGGGCGGTCGCGGCTTTCGCCCATGAGAAGTTGCGCGAGGCGGTCGGCGACGGGTGGCCAATGTTGGCGCAGGGCCGGGAGAGTGTCGGCCCAGCTGGCCCAGTATGCGGCCGCGCGGTGTGCGTGGGCGCTTCGGAAACGCAGGCCACCCAAGTGGAGGGGAAGGTTGGCTCGCTCGCGGGCGCCAGGGGGCAACTCGGGGTCTGATCCAAGCAGGGCTTGGAGGCACCGCAAAACGGCCGCGTCGTGCTGGTGGGCGAAGTCGGCCGTGCAGTCGGGGCTGAGCGCCCGAAGCAGATAGGTGGGGCGGGGGACGGCGCAGTAGAGGAGGATGAGGAAAGCGGCTTGGAGAGAGGGGACTGTGGGGATGGCCGCCAGGAGCCGGTCGTGATCTAGGCGGACGGCCGCCAAATGCGCTGCGATGTATTCCTCGGTGCCTATCGGCGCACCGAGCACGGTAACCCCTTGCTGGTCGAGGGGGAGGGCGCGGTCGCCGACCCAGATGGGCGGGGCGTTGGGGGCTGAGAAGCTTTTGCACAGAGAAGCTCTTGCACAGAGCAACTCTTCCACAGAGAAGCTTTTGCACAGAGGAGCTTTTTCACAGAGAAAGGTTTTACGCAGAGAAGCTTTTACACAGAGAACTTTTTCACGCAGAAAGTTTTTACACAGAGAAGCTGTTACACAGAGAAGCTTTTACACACAGAAGCGTTTACACAGACACTGGGGCTCCAAAACCGAATCTCAACGCCAAAGCCAAAAAAAACGATTTTGGAGCGCTTTCTGCAAGAAATTTTAAAAGGACAATCATCAGCGCCAAAATGGAGAAAATCTGCTGCCAAATCACTATCGCAACCTTGATGCAGCCATTCGAATGCGATTTATGACTCTCAGCTGCAAAAGGACAAAAGAATTACGCACGCAGCTGCAGCAGCGAGGAACCTTGACGCAACCATGCCAATGCGATCTAGCGACCCTGAATTGCAAAACGCAATGGAATCGCAACAAAATGTTGCACAACAACTAGCGGCAACTAGCGTTGATGCAGGAGGGCCACTGCACAAAGTACATCGACACATGCAAACTACCACAGCACAGCGTCAACAGAGAAACAAGAAAGCCACCTTGATAGCCTTACTCCCAATGCCAGCGCCGTTCGAGGTAGGTTCGACAGCAAAGCAACGACGCCTAAGACCGTCGCGCGCTCGAACCTACTTTTTTCCACAACGGAACCTCTGTAGACCCGAAAAAACAATGTTTCGTGCACATTCAGATCTCATCCTTGATGTCGCAGTGTCGCAGTTCCAATGCGATGCGCCAACACTGGCTTGCAAAAGGCAATGGAATCGCAACACAATGCTACACAACAACTAGCGTTGATGCAGCAAAGCCAATGCACAAAGTACATCGACACAACTACCACGGCACAGCGTCAACAGAGAAACAAAAAAAGTCACCTTGATAGCCTTACTCCCAACGCCGGCGCCGTTCGAGATACACTGGACGGCAAAGCGACGACGCCTAAGACTGTCGCGCGCTCGAACAAATCTCTCCGCAACGGAACCTCTGTTTACCCGAACAAAACACACTGTTTTGCGCAAATCCTAAAAGTACATCGACACATGCCAACTACCATAGCACCGTGAGAGCCTTACTCCCAATGCCAGCGCCTTTCAAGATAGATCCGACGGCAAAGCGACGATGGCCGGAACCATCGCGCAAGCAAGCCTTTTCTCCGTAGCGGAACGTCCTTTTACCCGAAAAAGCACAATGTTTCTTTCGTGCAAATCCTAACATTCAAATCTCATCCTTTATGTAGCAGTTCCAACGCGAGATAGCAACAATGAGTTTCCAAACCTCTACTCGAATGTACTCGACTCTACTCTACTTGGAACTGCTACACCAAGGATGAGATGTGAATATTAGGATTTGCGCAAAACATTGTTTTTTTCCGGTTAAAAGGACATTCCGTTGCGGAGAAAGATTGGTTTGACCGCGCGACAGTCTTAGGCATCGTCGCTTTGCCGTCCAGTGTATCTCGAACGGCGCCGGCATCGGGAGTAAGGCTTTCAAGGTGACTTTTTTGTTTTTCTGTTGACACTGTCCTACAGTACTTGGCATGTGTTGGACTTGCTGCATCTAAGGTAGTGGTTCTTGCGTGATATGTTGCAATTCTAAAGTCAGGTGCTTTGCAAGTCAGGCTATGCAGATCGCAGTGGAACTGTTACATCAAGGACGTTGCGTTGGGGACAAAAGTTGCGTGCGCGGCGGTTTCAGGCGTCGTCGCTTGAGCGTGGAACAGCGTCGATCCGCGCGCGCAGTGGAACGGAGGCTGCACGGTGTCTTTCTCTGTTGATGCTGTGCTTTTGTACTTTGCACGAGGTCCTTGCGCATTGGAACTGCTGCATCAAATCGACTTGATGCTACGTAATGTGTTGTGATTCCATTGCATTTTGCAACTCAGGCTCTGTAGGTCGCAGTGGAACTGCTAGGTCAAAAATGGGATTTGAACGTTAAGATTTGCAGGAAACACTGTGTTGGAGGTTCCGTTGCGGAGAAAAGTAGGTTCGAGCGTGCGCAGTCTTCGGCATCGTCACTTTACCGTCGTCGCTTTGCCGTCGAATCTACCTCGAACGGCGCTGGCATCGATAAGAGCTGGGAAGTGGCAGCCACACAAGATGAGGCTTCACTGCAACTCCTATAGGCAAAACTTTCTCTCACTCCAATAGTGCAACATTCCTTCCTGCTGGAAACTTCCGCCACCTGCCTTGTGCGGGTGTTACTTGTATAAACAGGCACAAAAATGATAGGGGTTTGCAATGGGCAACTCTTTTTTTCAACCTTGTTTTAATTTTTTTCAACCTTGCCTCTTTTTTTCAACCTTGGATTACTCTTTTTCAACCTTGGCCTACTTTNTTGTTTTAATTTTTTTCAACCTTGCCTCTTTTTTTCAACCTTGGATTACTCTTTTTCAACCTTGGCCTACTTTTTTTCAACCTTGGCCTACTTTTTTTTAACCTTGGCGGCCTACTTTTTGGACCTTGGTACTACTACTACTACTACTACTACTACTACTGCTACTGCTACTACTACCTGCTACTACTACTCCTGCTACTACTACTCCTGCTACTACTACTCCTGTAACTACTACTACTGCTACTACTACTACTACTACTGCTACTTCTACTACTGCTACTGCTACTACTGCTACTACTACTACTACTACCACTACTAGTACCACT
>BGPT01003016.1:17125-27828 GCA_003297045.1 Symbiodinium sp. clade C Y103
GACCTCTGAATTGTCACTGCGCTCCAAGCGACTCTGAAGGTCTTTCAAGGCCAGTGCATGGCTTTCGAAAAACAACCTTCTGAAATTGGAAGCTTCAGCAGCCTGGGGCTTCACTCCAAGTATAGTTTCCAAATGAGCAAAAAGTACATCTTCATTGCCACTCCCTGGCTGGTAAGCACAACAAAAGGCATAACGAGAATAGCTGTTGATGCCANGATGCCACCAGTCTTCAAAAGGGTAAGGTCTTCCGATGTAATTCCAATTTCGAGGGCTCGGGATTGGAAAGCTGCTTCTGACTCGAGTGCCATGACCAATAGGAAAGGCAGAGGCTATGGAGACACTACGACAACTGGTCTAAAGCAAAAGTACCCTGCACTGTAAGACGATTGAGGGTGTTATTAGTTAGGTTGTCCAAACTGATATCTGAGTCTGGAAAGTGCATTTTGTGTTGACCCCGCATTGTGCTGTTTGACATGACTGCAAGACGACTAAGGGCCAATGCATCAGTCACTAAGATGGAGCTGAACGGTCTGATTCGGCTATCCTCCTCATCCCGATTTGAAGAGGTTACCTGAAAGGAATCAGAACACTCCTGAAGCCAGCAAGTCTGACTGGTTTGACTGTTTTAGATGCCTTTAGTCAAGTGGAAAAAGCAGTATAAACAGCCAATCAAAACTGGGGTCCATTGCACTTAAAACGATACCAGCTCTTTTTGGACACCTTATGCGGCATCACCCTCATTCTTTTTAGGCTCTTCCTCTTCTTCGAAGAGAGAGTCCTTCNCATTGCACTTAAAACGATACCAGCTCTTTTTGGACACCTTATGCGGCATCACCCTCATTCTTTTTAGGCTCTTCCTCTTCTTCGAAGAGAGAGTCCTTCCGCATGGCTGTGCTGCACTGAATACACATTAATCCAGTCTTCATCTCGGAGCTCTCCACGTCGGTCTTNCTTCCGCATGGCTGTGCTGCACTGAATACACATTAATCCAGTCTTCATCTCGGAGCTCTCCACGTCGGTCTTGGTCAAATTGACTGTAATAGATCGGCCACATAACAGCTTTGAATCTGGATCTCCTTCACCACACTTTGCAGCATGAACAACACCCGTAAAAGAGTGTATGTACCACTCCAGATCGAAAGACTCACCTGGCACTGGGTCTCTGGCCAACTGCAGTGAAGCATTGAGACCAGATTGATGCTCTCCTACCTCGTCGACATCCAAGTCTTCACTGTCCTCATCTGAAGCTCCAATGTCTGGCTCGTCCCAGGTATCTGCCAAGTCCTCATCACGATTTGAGGCATCACGATTGACCATCATACTAAGGCGCTCTGCACGGCTCACATCCGGCTTCAGGCGCCCTGAACGAATGAGGTTGATCACCTTGAGAACTTTGTATTGGAGCAAAACCTGTGCATCTCGANCTTCAGGCGCCCTGAACGAATGAGGTTGATCACCTTGAGAACTTTGTATTGGAGCAAAACCTGTGCATCTCGACTGTAGGTAGTGCTGGATTTGGTCTGCTACACTCCACGCTGTGTTGAGCAAGTAGCGGAGGTCTCAAGAACTTATGCCAGAGCGCCGTATCGTCGAAAACGCGTAAATCAAACCATCGCCAATGANTGTAAGCACAAGATATATAACAACATGTTGAGTGACGGCATGCAGCACAAACAGCATTGTCTGAACGTCTTTGCTTTTCACCATCATTTTTTTTTTTTTGGTTTGTTGTTTGGGTTTCAAAACCGACGCAAACGGAAAACGAAGCCGCATGAAAAATGACCACATAGGTCCAAAAGAATCAACCTTTGATTCCATTCATTTTTTTTNGTTTGGGTTTCAAAACCGACGCAAACGGAAAACGAAGCCGCATGAAAAATGACCACATAGGTCCAAAAGAATCAACCTTTGATTCCATTCATTTTTTTTACCTGGGGGAAACAAGCATTGTTTCAATCGACTCAACCATAAACTGCCATTGACAAGTCAACAGCTATCGAATCATCACAAGTGTAAATTGTGAAGTTGAAATGATTGATCAAGAAATCTCAAGCTGAAGTTCCACAAGCACTGACAAGAAGCAAAGCAAGCAACTGANGAATCATCACAAGTGTAAATTGTGAAGTTGAAATGATTGATCAAGAAATCTCAAGCTGAAGTTCCACAAGCACTGACAAGAAGCAAAGCAAGCAACTGAAATACCGAAATGTTTTCAAAGCAAGGTTCAAATTGCACCAGCTGAAATAAGCGTTCTGAAATCCAATTGTCACTCAAAGTTGTTTGGACCAATCGTTCCACAAAGTAACACGCCAACCTGAATATCAACATCTGTTGTAAAGCAACCACGGCATCCACCATAGACCCCACCACCACCCACCCAACACAGGGTTTCGCATAGACACATTGGGCAAGCCCAATGATGCNCTACACTCCACGCTGTGTTGAGCAAGTAGCGGAGGTCTCAAGAACTTATGCCAGAGCGCCGTATCGTCGAAAACGCGTAAATCAAACCATCGCCAATGAACAATCGCCAAACTCAAAGGAAACAAAAATCACAAGCCACATGACATCCAAATGAAATGTGAATCACTGGACATGTCTGAAATGCAAACCGCAGTGTGAAATCCACTCAAGACACCTCACAATCTTTTTGTCTCGAAGGTGGTGCACTCTTGCGCCACATCAGTCACCATGCCATCTCCTGGTGATACCTTTTCGACACATCACATCCATCCAAAAGAAAGAGTTGCAAACTTCACGCATTGTATTGACATCTCAATTCCCCCTCTTTAGGAGAGGTCAAGACAAGCAACCAAACCTCAAGACTGGAACAGGATCACCAAGGGTCCTTATCAAACTTCTTGCTCTTTGAAGAGTTGTCAACAAGGCGATCCTTCTTGGCTGCAGCTTTGGAATTCTCAAACTCATCATGTGTTTCAACCATCGCCCGCAGAATTGGCATGTCCAGATCACTGAATGCAATGCAGACCCTCTCAGAATCTTCAAAGGACCCGAACTTCTCGTTCGTCAGGTCGTCCGCTTCAGTGTTTTCTTCCCGAGGCCTCCAAGCCAAACTGAGCATGATACGTGCCTTTGACAGGAAGGATGACAGCTGCATGTTTATGGCCATGAGCGGCCACTTAGTCGTCGCTCTCTTGGACGACAAAGACTGGTTGGCCCTGTTATCAGTTCCTCCACATAAAGCCATCTGTATGGACTTTCGATGCTTGTCTTCCCCAAGCCATCCAAAAGCTTTGAGGGCAAACAAGGAGGCCAGAAGTTCAGCCGATGTTGAAGCCCACTGAGATTCCCCTGTAGACTTGAAGAGAAATGGAGCATCACTTGGCAGAACCCTGAAAGAGAACCAACGCCTCGTAGCGACCTCCCATCCCGCAAGAATAATGTACCCATCTGCACATTTTGCATCTGTTCGGAACTGGTCGCCCTGGCAGGTTTTGGGGCGTGTAGTGGATATCATGTAGGTCTCCGACTTGAGCTCAGCAAGAAGGTATTGCAGTGTGAGGATGATTGTTTCAGGGAGTCTCCCCACTGTACTTTTCGCAGTCACCGAGGCCCAAGCATACAAAGGAGATAAGTGTGGTTTGATCCACACCAGCAACTGGGCAACAAAGCCTAGTCTGCCCAAAAACTCAACGAAGTCTCTCGACGCCACCACATACTTCTGGGCAGCTGCCCTCACAATCCAATCCACTAACCAGTCGCCCCGTCTCTTGGAAATGCCAACCTCTGACAAGTCATACCTGATGTGGAAACCTACAAACTCAGAACTGAAACCGCCCTTGAACTTGTGGTACCCAAAAGGCGTGCCAACCAACTCAAATGCCAACAGCCACACCCAAAGGAAATGAAACTTCTCAGCCCCCACAAAAGCTCCGTGAAGGTCGTCCACATAAATCATCTGCATCATCCACCGGGTGTGAAAGAGATATCCAACGAATCTGCCAATCATCGCAGCCAACTTTGCCCACCAATATGGCGCACTTGAAATTCCAAATGTCCCAGTTCTGTTGACCCAAACAGTATCCGATGAAGAGTTAGCACGGCAACAAAGGAGCCCCCAATCCCCTCTCTTGATCTTCACCAAGCGATGTGCCGCCTTTATGTCGGCGCTGACACAGAAAGCAGCTTCACGAGTGTCAGTCGTCTCTCTGACGATCGCGGCTATTTCAGAGGGACCAGGGCACAATATTTTGTCCTGATACAAAATCTCATGGTTCACCATCACAGAATGAGTCCCATCGTGTAAGGGCCTGACCGTGCCATCAGGCTTTGAAATCGCCGCCATTGATGCAATTCTCAAACGATCACCGTACTCTTGCTTGAGGACTCCGATCTTCGAAGGGTGCATCCTCCCCAGTTGTTCCTCCTCCCGAAATTTCTTCTCAAGCTCTTCAGAGGAAATCTGTGCTGAAGGGTAATTCTCAGCGATTGGCGCAAACTCAGTATCGTCGAGCTTCCTGTGCTTTGTCTTCGCAGGGAAGACTTGTGGTGACCTCGGGAGTGGCTTTCCGACCCCCACGTACACACCTGAGGCAAATGAATCCGACTCGTCCACCAACCAATGGGCGTCTGGGTCCTTGTAAACCTTCAGCCACTGAGCCAATCCCCGCAACATGAAAGGCTGGCCCTCATCAATGACCTTTGCGTCATCAGGGTCAGGTAGAAGCGCTGACCACTCGTCCCTCAACTTGTTCAAAGCTTCTGCAGAAAAGGGAGATGACTGTATCTTACCTGTCACCAGCTTAAAAGCTTCACGCCGCACATCCCCCACATGCTTTGAAACCGCATCTGAAAGCAACGAAAACGTGTCATTGGCAAGCTTCAGCATCTCCGGAGTTCTCCTCTCACCCCTCTGCTTCGGCCTCCACCTTGTGGGACTGCACAGTCCAAATCCATCCACAAACGAATGAGAAGATTGGTCCCACTCAACCTGAATGGGAGCCCCAGCATTGCAGCATGCCTGCATATCAAACTGATCAAGGTCCACACCTTCAACACATGTGGTCTTGTTCAAATTGCAAGAGCTCTTATCATCCGCAACGCTTGGGTCCTCTCCTTCACTTTCAGAAATGACTTGAACCACCCCAGAACCTTTGTGAGGAAGTGCACTGCCACTGCTCAAACTTTGAGTTGTGACAGATGTAGACTGCTGACACTGTTGCTGACCCTGTTGTTTGTCCAAACTTTGAACTGTCTGTTGCATGTCTGTCGTCTGTTTCTCAACCTTGCGTCTCTTCTCAGTTGGGGGTACAACCCCCCCTTGTCTCTTTGTCCCCCTATTGCTGTTGTGATTCTCGGAATTCTCAAGCCCCCCACCGCAGGAAGAATAGAGAATCATATCAGCGATGAACTTGCACATGCCTGGAGGGTAAGCCGCGCTTGGGCTCGTATTCCAACGTGTTCCTGTCTTCCCAATCAACTTGTGGGAATGGCGATGGCCGCATTTCCGTGGTAAGGGGCCTTTGTAAAAACCGCAACTGTCAAACTGAGGCATTGAAATATGGCACCTTCTGTCAGAAACTGTCAAATTGGTCAAAAGCCGTGTCGGCTTTGGGGTCAGTCCTCCAAATTTGCATTGATGAATTGCAAAACACACTGCAGAAAACTTTGGGATGAGTTCCAAAACCTCAGGCCACTGCCAAATCGACCCAGGGTGTTCGCCTTCTATAAGGCCAAGGTCTTCTGGATGTTCCAAAATGAAGAAACCATGGGCAGCAGCTGCACATTCACAAGCTTTCAAACACTGCTCAACAAAGAAATTTGCCTCTTGCACAATCTGTTTATGAGCATTGCTTAACCAAGGAAAACCACGCGGCCAAGCTTTTGTACGAAGAGGCTTTGGACCTGGATGTTGTCGAAACTGAAACCGCGCCCTGCTGAAAGTGTTGCACGGTGGTGAAACAATGACCACCCAATCTCCCTCTTTGAGGGTTTCAAGAATTTCTTCCCAGAGTGATGCATTTGAAAGGTCATGGTCTGGCGACCGCTCGATGTCAAATTCCTTAAGAATCAACTTTATCTTTCCAGAGGCTTCAGCTTGCCTAAGGTAAGCAGCAACATCTGAATGTCTACGTTTCCCAGCAAATAGATACAAAACCTTCACAACTGGAACAGGTGTGGAAGATCGAGCATCTGCATCCACGGGCGGCACAGCCATGCTGGGCCCAGCTGTGCCTGTAGGCTGTCATGAGCCCTGCTTTTGCTTGTGCTCCACTGCTTTGTGATCAGCGTAACATCCACGAACCCTACATTGATGAACCCTTCCACAGGACCCGTCGCATTCCCCTGTATTCCAAGAGAAACAAAGCTCCCGGCCGTCTGGTGTGCGCCATGCCAAATTGAGGCCCTTCAAACGGGGGTCAGCCTGATTCGAAGCCTTAGACTTTCCTTTGCCTTTGCTCTTGCCTTTGAAAGAGCTTCCAGAAGACTTGCCACTGAAGTTTCCCCCAAAGTTCCCCTTGGAATTGAAACGTTGCCACTTGTTGGGTTGAGATTCCCCTGCCGCAGACTTCAAAGCAACTGGAGTGGTAAAGTAAGCTTCCTTAAGATCAGCGTCCTTGATCACTGCTGTCATGGCATCCCCCAAAGAATGCCCCTCTTGTACCTTTTTCATAGCTTCCTTCCTAAGCTTGTGTTCGTAGGACAAAATGATGCCCCAATCAGGACGCACCTTCTGCTGGCCTCCATCGAGAGAGGGAATCTGAATGCCGTACACACGGTCTCCAAGTATGTATTCGACAAATTTCAAGAAGTGATCTGCAGTCAAACCATGTAACCAGTGTTTGGCCTTGTACCTACTGGCCATTGCTAACCAGGCATACATCTCAGTTTTCATCACACGCCGATATTCTTCTGTAGTCGACGGCAACTTCGCCTTTGTTTTCGTGCGAGTAATCCTGATATGACCGGCACTGTCCACTGCAGACTGAATAGAAGAGCTTGAAGAAGCAAGTTTCGAAAGGATTTCATCAAGGGGAGCAGCACAAGGTTCATTAGTCTCAGTTTCCTCTGCCTTCAAACTCAAATAATCAGGGCTTGGACATTCGGCGTCTCCAAGGGATCCATGTATCGCCTCAATGGCACGGATCATAGCCTGGCGTTCGTGAATCTGCAAGACACGAGGTTGTCCTAGTACCTTTGCCTCAGCACGGAGTTCAATCTCCTTAGACAAGTACTCTTTTGCAGTCTCCCAAGAAGACACAATGGCAGCAATTTGAGATCGATTCTCTGGAGAATCAGCAGGAATGGCAAAATCTTGAAGACAAGCTGTCCTAATAGCCGCACGGTCATCTCCCAACGCACTGTACTTCCTCAGTGTTCCATAGTGCCTCGCAATGGCAACCTGATGGGTCAAAGAGACACCAGAATCACTCAAAATGAATTGAAGATCAGAGTCCATGTTGTTCTGAACAAACTCTCTCTGAGCAGGTGGATCCATTGCGTCAACAAGGGGTTCGCAAAGCAGGAAAGTCAGTCAGTCCAAATGACAAGAATGAAACAAAGTCAACTGCTGGAAAGGTCACGACTGCAAAAGCTGAAACCTGCCAAAAAAAACACTGAAAATCCTGAAATCAATCACAATTGCAAGGAAAGTTCCAATTTTCCTGTCGGTTTGAGATTTTGGGCCAATTGCCTAGGCACCAATTATCTAGGGCCAAATGCCTTTGGGGCCTATGGAAAAGCCTAATCTGGCCCTCGATAAATTAGGAAACCAGGCCTGCAGGAAATTTACCAAAGGAAAGAAAGATAGACAACAAGTTGATGCGACTCTGCAAATTGATTGCAACTTCATTGGCACCCTTAGGTCTGAGCCAATCAAACATTGAATGTGGGCAAATTCTGATCATCCCCGTCTCAACGGTGGAATGTGAACACAGTCTCAACTGTGCCGCACTCAACAAAAATGTGTCAAACACGCAAGATGAAAAGCAAGAGATCAAACCCTATGCAACATGCCCACAACTGTGATGTCTGCTGAATACCGGTCTGAACCACTGCATCTGCCAAGCTGACTGAAATCTGACATCACTCAACAACCGGTCAACTCACCTTTTCCACACATGGAAGATCAACGAGCCTCTAACCTAAGGGCTCATCCACAGATCCAACATCCGATGCAGTGGAAGAGGATGATGCTGTGGACGAGGAGAGCTCAGACTGGTCCTTGCCAGCTTCAGCTAACATCTTCTTGCGACATGCTTGGCATATGGTGTCAAAGTCGTCTTGGTTGACGACATCCAAGAAGATCACCTCGCAACAGCGGTCTGGCTTGACGAAGCAGCCTGTAAGATGGAGTCTCCTCAACACTGTCCGCCTCGACACAGTGACGAAGTACTTGGTGGTGCCCCCCTTTGCAGTGGCTTCCCTTTGGGCATGAAGGCTGACCTTCTCAGCCAGCACATCTTCAGAATCCTCATAGGCCTCGATGGCCAAGTCATCTGCAAAGACTTCCAAAGTCGGATAGACACCACCCAAAGACAAAGGGCCGCCCCTGAAGCCAGTCAAAACAGTGTGCCTCTTCTTGATTCTGTTCGGGTTAGCTCCAGCCTCTGCAGCAAAATCTGCAAGCTTCTCGATCGTCTCATCTTCGTGAAATGGGCCCCCTGTGCCATCAACCAGGGCCCTGTTCACAGCCCGCGGGATCTTGAACACCACTTGGCGTGATGTCCTCACATACTCCTCAGAGGAAACCATACCCATGCTCCATCGGCCTAGGTAGGCCCTCTCATCTTTTGAAAAACCCAGCGCAGCAGCCACCGAGGTCAGGAAATTCCTGGGGCTATGGCCAGAGAAAAATGCCTCAAGGCCATCTGGCAAGAGATGCACCGCAGGCATCAACTCCCACCCGAGCGCAGTCCTCTTCGGGCAGGCAAGGGAGCTCAGCAACTTCGCAATTGCGGCACTCAAAGATGACGGAGGAAGGAACTTCCTCTTGATCCCATTCCAATCCTTACTCGGCTCCATCACCATGTAATCCCTTCGAAAGGCAAGGGGATCTGCCATCCACATATCAAAGCCCGTCTTCAACCAGACCTCCCCTGTCAGTGACGTGGTCCTGAACACGTGGACACAAACTTCCTTCTGGGCTTTGTCCGGCCCAGTGGTCTTCGATTTTCCAAGGACCAGGCGCAAACCAAAATTCGAGAGGACTGACCTGTGAGGAAGGATGGCCTGAACGTCGTCACATCTCATAGCACCCCAAACCATGCAGAGCACCACCCAAGCTAAAGCCCTAGTAAACAAAGGTTCCGTGGTGTCCATGACAGTCAACTCCAGTGAGACAAGCATTGCCACTGTATACATCTCAGCTGGTTTGCGGGGTGCTGCATCTTCAGCCAGCTCTGCACTCCAAGACTTCACATGACCTTTCCACAAGGGATCTTCTGAGATCCTGGCATCTTCCGGAATCCTCCCTAACTGCTCGATCAACGCCAATGCCGAGTGCAGTGACTGAGGAACAGTTCTACCACAGTTGTCATTGACCCTGTGCTGCATGTAATCAATGGCATCCTTGACACCACGTGGAAACAAATAACCACGATGCCACTCCAGCCACTGTTCAAATGGCCTCCAGACCTTGTAGCGGTTCTTCAAGGTGTTGCCACGCCTAGCAGCAAAGATGTGAATCCAACCTGCAAACGGGTCATCAAGTGTTGAAACCAAATCCACAATAGGCAGCTTGGCATTGATGATGACTTGAGCAAGCAGTCTAGAGCACTTCTTCTTCTCGGATTCAAAACGCTTTGAACGGATGTCAGCCGGCTCTTCCCGGTACTTCTTCTGTCTACGTTTTGAGTGCATCTCCAAAATGCAAATGGAACTTGTCTTGGTGATCCTATTGAACTCATCCTGAACTGAGGTCTGGCCGGGGAGAGGTAGTCTGAAAAGGACCTGTCGCGCCAGCTCACTGCGAGTCCTCTTGAAGGGACGTGACATGTCTTCCTTCCAGGTCATCAACTGGGCAACTGCATCAAGTAAATCTTCACCAACTAAATCAGGAAACTCTGCAGAAATAAGATCCATGCATTCCTCATCAGAATCAAAAGCAGCGTCTAAACGAATAGGAGAAACATAGATCCTCTGCAGATGGGCTCTGATGCCCTCCTCCACTGGGGGCCAAGTGTCAGCCATGGCAGCTGGACGGCCCCCCCACTACGTCCAACCAGGTGTTGGATTGCGCAGCGCCCCAACTACTTTTGACTTCCCCCTCACCAGCCAATACTTCACCGAAGCAAAAATTTCTCAAACGAACTGCAACTGACATGTGAAAGCTGAAGAATGACATCGAAACAACTGTCTGTCGTCTGAATCACTGACATCGACTGTAATGACAAGCACAGCAACTTTATGGTACCGTCGACCCCGGTTAATATTAGCATCGCGGTGATGCTCGCACGCTTGTGTTTATATATGCATGTAATCATATATACATACATATAGCCGCNTTATGGTACCGTCGACCCCGGTTAATATTAGCATCGCGGTGATGCTCGCACGCTTGTGTTTATATATGCATGTAATCATATATACATACATATAGCCGCATAAACATATCGTTCATATCGTCGCCAAACGTTGCGCCACGAACCCAAACACAAACAAAAAGTTCCGTCGCATCAAATAATCTATTTTGCTTCTTTTCAAGAAAACAACTGACATGTCTGAAGTGCACTTGGATGGAA